>CM070791.1:13069525-13161267 GCA_036346955.1 Dipus sagitta | reverse complement strand
GACATTTGTAATGTGGGAGTCCCCACGCACCAAACAACATTATACTCACTGAAAATTTTAAATTGGAATTTAATAAAAACTGTCAAACTTAAAAAAAAAAAGAAGAGACAGGATGGAGAGATGGCTTAGCTGTTAAGCACTTGCTTGCAAGAACTCATGTTAATATCTCCAGGTCCTACCGAGTGATGCAAGTATGCAATGTTTCATAAATGCCACAATGGGGTACATGTGACTGGAGTTCATTCACAGTGGCTGAAGGTCCTGGAAACCCCCTCCCTCTCTCTCTCTCTGTCTCTGTCTCTTTCTCTCTCTCCTTCCCTCCCTCCTTCCCTCTTTCTCTGTTTCTCAATAAAAATGAGAGAAAAATCTAGAATACAGCTGTTATTGGTAATACTGTGGTCTGGTTGTCTGTGTTTCCTTTAGAAATTAGGGCTGACATGTTAATGGACAGATTGTTAAAATAATGAAAGTTGTTTGGGGTCATGAGAGATTTTTTATATTTTCTCTGTGGTGTCCTAAGAACAACCATTATCACTCTATGAAATGTAGGTAGGTTGGAATGAAGATGTGTCTGAAACATGGAGGATTCACATCTGGCCCTGACTTTGCAGCCATTTGTGTACAAGGGTGTTTATATATTAATAAAACAGGTTAGAAAACTATTATCATTTTAGTTCTTCCTTTTAACTTAATCATAACATTTGAGTTGAGATACAAGATATTACATTTTGGAAGAACCCTATGTAGTCCATCATATTTTAGAGAAAATATATAAAAGAGAAAAAAGTCTGTTTCATATTTATTAAGCAGTTACTTTTCCACCAGTGGGACTGCCTTTAATCAATTTTACTAATGACTCTGTAATACATGCTAATAAACTATATGAACAGAACTTCAAAATTTAATATGGGACAGTAAAAATGAATGCAATGAGTCACTAAAGATTTGAATACTATCAATACTATCAAATACTATCAATAAATTGAATACTATCAATAAATTATTCAGTGAGCATACCTTTGTGCATATAAATGTACATATATGTATATATGCTGTACATATTATGTATAATGCAAATATTCAAAATATATGTATATAAAGAGTAAGAAATGCAAGTAAATGGAAGCAATATGTGAAGTATATCCATATCAGAATAATTAAGCCATATAGTTCAGAATTAACTCCAAATAATTCAGCCAAAATGGCAGATACTTACACTTGGACTTGGACAGTTGCTAAACCTTCTCATTACTTAGAACATTACCAGAGTAAAAAAGAATAATGTTTCTCCAAAGATGTCCATGCTTTTATCCCTGAAATCTGTGAATTCATTCCATTACAAAGCAAGAAGAATTGGCAAATGTAATTAAATTAATGGAGGTTGATGTGGAGCAGTTTGTTCTGGGTAGTCCAGATGGGTCCTGTCAGATCCTCTGAATCCTTTAAAGCACAGAACTTTCTTCTGAAGCTGGCACATGAGCTGGATAACACCCAGGAAAAGTCAAACAGAAAGGAGACTTGACTTGGCCTGGAAGAGGAAGCTTGGTGTTCTTCAGAAGCTGAGGACTAGTCCTGATCAAAAGCTAGCTATAGGGGAAATGGGGGCCCATTGAAACATTCACCTGGAGATTCTTTCTGCAGGCAACCAAAAGGATCCAGAAGTGAATGCAGCCCAGCTCCCAGCAGAGAACACAGAGCTCTATTTTCAGTCTTGTGAGACCAGAAGCAGATATTAGCCAGGCCACCTGGGTTTCTGCCCTACAGAATTATACCCTGTTCAATCTCTGTATTTGTGATGACTTGTCAGAATATCAATAGGGGAACAAACCTTGGAGTACATACAATTATTTGATTCTTTATTTCTCTCAAGGCCACAACTGGAATGTCTAAACAGTGCGTTTTTTTGCCTTCTGCTAATAAATCTTATTTTCTTGACTAAAAAAAAAACAAAATGCAGGGGCAAAGATATTCTTAAGTAGGAGCAAATTTACCACAATGGCTGTGTTTCATTTATTTTTTTTTTCTGAGAATAGGCAAGGGTGCTATGTTCTTTCAGTTCTTGTCCTAGATAAGTAATAACAAGTTACCTGAAACAATAAGGGACATTGAGTACAAACTTAACATAATTGTGGTGCATTTAGGACACCGTAGTGAATGTACTCATTTTCAGTTCTTCTTGAACATTTTCCAAGCTTAGACAGGGGTTTATTTATAACTCTTTTAATGACAATGAGGTTACCTGCAATGAAACCCTTCTCAGTATCTTTTTTGCATGTGTATGTGTTCACATATGTGTTTGTACATATGCACATGTGTGTAGCTGTGCATGTACATGCATTTAAATATATGTAGAGGCAAGAGTTTGAGGTCATGTGAGTTCTTCCATCATCATCCACATTATTTGCCGGGGAAGGACCTCTCACTTGAACCCAGGACTTGCCAGTGTGGTAGCTTAGCTAGCCAGAGTGCCCTGGCTATCCTCTTTTCCCCTCTCCCCCAGCACTAGGATTACAGGTGGGTGGCCATGCATACCCAGAATGCATGTGGGTTCTGGGAATCCAACCTTCAGTTCTCATATGTGTACAGGAAGTGTTTTGTCCACTGAACCATCTTACCACCTCCTCTCAATATCTTGGTTGATAAGCTTGAATTTAATCTTTTATTTTCAATTTTGTAACCCCCATACTGATAACCTAACACCGTGACATATTTATATTTTTATAAATTTCAATAATAAATTATTTTTTACCATTTCAGAATACACAATTAAAACACCTCTAGATTTCCCTTAAAGCACTTCTCTTCCTTTAAATTCCATGAGCACTCTTGGCACTGTGAAACATTTTTCTCTAAACAATATTCATTGGTTCATTTTTACCATTACCTCAGAGTCAACAATCTTTTTTCTAATGAATAAAATAATGAGAGCTGCTTAAATAAAAATACTTGCTCCAGACTCCATTTATGGAGCTCTGTTTTCAGTGGGCATAAAATGTTGTCAAGTTAAAACCATTATCAGAAGTTTTATCTCTTGAATACATTTGACCTAACAATTAGATATAGTCATATGTTTAATGTAGAGCCTGGATATTTTTCTTCCTTTTTCTCCTTCCCAATTCTCTTCAGCACAAACAGAACATTGTACTGTTGGGTGGCCCTTCTGTGACTAGAAGACAGTGTGGGGAGATGAAAACAGGCCATCCCAGGAGACGCAGATTATCCAGGGGCATCACTGGTATGTAGAAGAGAAATTCCACCTCAAGCATATGTTGTTAAGTGAAGAAGTTCATAAAAATCCTTTTTCTCTATTTAAAGTCAGTAAGAACATCTCAGATCATGAAACCTACTGTAGTCAGGTTTGCATTGCTGGTAGAAATCACCCAACCAAAAGCAGCTTGTGGGAAAAAAGTGGTTTATTTTGGCTTACAGGCTCAAAGGGGAAGCTCCACGGTGTCAGGGGAAAATGGTAGCATGAGCAGAGGGTGGACAGCACACGCTGGCCAACATAAGGTGGACATTAGCAACAGGAGAGTGTGCCAAACACTGGCAAGGGGAAACTGGCTATAATATCCATAAGCCCGTCCCCAACAATACACTCCCTCCAGGAGGCATTAATTCCAAAATCTCCATCAGCTGGGAATCTACCATTCAGAACACCTAAGTTTATGGGGGACACCTGAATAAAACCACCACATTCCACTCCTGACCCCCATAAACTGATAATCATCCATGATGTAAAATGCTATGCATTCATCCAACTTTAAAAGTCCCCATAGTTTTTTTTTTATCAATTCCAATCATATTCATACATCCCCATAATCCAAGGTCTTTTAAATGAGCCATAATACCAAAAATACTAATCTCAAAAAACCATAAACGCACAGAATAAACATTTACACTGTAAAAGATGGCATTAGGCATAGCTAAGAAATATTCACCTAATACAAGATTTAAAACAACCAGGGCAAACAAACTCTGTAGCTGCAAATCCAACAAATCTAGCCAGTGACAAAACTCCAAGTCCAGTAATTCTAACCAGCAATAAGTTTCTGGAGTTCAAATTACACCCCTCCAGCTAGGCTACTGACAGTCCTGGAAAATTTCATCTGGGGCTGGCAGCTTTCCTTAGTAGGCATCTCGTGGTCCCAGAATCTCCATTGGTTCTCCACTGCAACTCATGGTTCATCCTCATGGCCCCATGGGGTCTCCATGCAGGCATCCAGCAAACCTGCTTCACACTGCCTATGGCCATTTCCAAAACACAAGACCATGTTGCAAACTCAATGACCCTCTGTTTCCTGCATTTCTTATATTCCTCAATACCAGGTAGGGTGCCAATTTGTTAATCCAGGGGGTATGAAGCAGACTTTGAATAATAGGACAGTCCTTGAGCATTCAGGCCCTTCAAAAGAGTCTACATTCTCCCTGTTACCCTAATGCACGTCAGCTGGACAATCTCAAAGGTTGTATTCTCTCAATTACAGCTGAACAGGCAGCAATTTATGCAAAGATTTTATTTTTTTTCTGTGTCATATCCCTCTGCTCACTCCAGTTCATTTATACGAAAAGCAAACCTGCACAACTTCTCAGAACGCGGGAATAACTGAAAGCTTTTCACACAAATTGCCTCTAGCTCAGTCCAAGCAAAACTTTCTCACCCTCATAAGGCCAAACCTCGCAATCCATAGTTCTTATTGCATTCAGATATTTCAGTTCTGACCAGAATAGTCCATCAAGCTGTTCTTACAGCACTGCAAGGCTTTCAAATCCTTCCACATTCCTCTTGAAAATCAGCTCCAAAAGGCCAAAGCCACACCGTCAGGTGTCTAGCAGCAATTCCACTCCTTGGTTCCACTTTACTGTTGCAGTCAGGTTCTCATTGCTTGTAGAAATCACCCAACCAAGAGCAGCTTGTGGGAAAAAAAGAGGTTTATTTTTGCTTACATGCTCAAAGGGGAAGCTCCACAATGGCAGGGAAAAACGATGGCATGATCAGAGGGTGGACATCACTGCGTGGCCAATGTAAGGTGTCCAAGAGCAACAGGAGAGTGTGCCAAACACCAGTAAAGGGAAACTGGCTATAATTAATATCCATATGCCCACCCCCAACAATACACTACCTCCAGGAGACATTAATTCCCAAATCTCCATCATCTGGGAATCTAGCGTTCAGAACACCTTAGTTTATAGGGGACACCTGAATAAAACCACCACAAAGCCTCACAGGTGATGCTGTCTTATGGCAGTGACAATGCTTTCATTCCTGAGGTGGTAGAGACAACATCAAATAGCCTTTCGTAGTATTTTCAGGTGTTTTTCCTCTTTCTACAGTATTAATCTTAAGCTATAAATGTCACAAATGAAAGTATCATTAAGAAAAAATCATGAATAATGTATTTCTGTAGGAAATATTATATCTATTAGATGAGGAATAGGTGTTATTTGCAATTTTACTGAAAAGAAAAGCAACAGTAATCACATAATATCCCTGGATCAGCTCTTAGTCTTCATAGGACATTTCTCAACACAAGGCCACTGTTCAGAGCTGAAGAATGGGATTAACCAGAGGACAGGGTCAAGGTCAAGCCCTATTGCCTGGGCTGTATCCCATCATCATGGTCGTAGAGACTGGCCCAGGTGGAGATGCTGCTAACAAGTACACAGACTTTCTAGTGATGACTTTGATGTCTTTCTTTAAATTTTTTTCTTTATTTTTTATTTATTTGAGAGTGACAGACACAGAGAAAGAGGCAGATATATAGAGAGAGAGTGAATGGGCGTGCCAGGGCTTCCAGCCACTGCAAACAGAACTCCAGATGCATGCGCCCCCTTGTGCATCTGGCTAACGTGGGTCCTGGGGAATCGAGCCTCGAACCAGGGTCCTTAGGCTTCACAGGGAAGCGCTTAACTGCTAAGCCATCTCTCCAGCCCGAGTTGGATGTCTTAAACACTAAGTAATAAGATTTTTCATATGGTGTGTGGATGTCAATATTTTATAGTGAACATTTCACACTGAAATCTTAAATGAAACTTGGCTGATATTCTTATCCCAGAATGTTCCATCAGCCTCCCTTCCTTCTATTGTATAATTTCCTTCTGCCTCAATGAATGCCTCCCATTTTTCATGAGACGTCCTGAAGGAAGAGATGCTAAATTGGAAAGTGTGAGCTATCACCCTCAATCCCACAATGGGGTTTGTCAAAAGAGGCATTGTGATGTCTGACCCTCTCCTGTTCCAAGGCGGCTCTCAAAGTCTTGCCTGAGAGGAGGGTTCCCCCGAAAGTATGAATATGCTCCCTGTGAGGGCAAAATATTTCACCTGAGCTCCCTGGTTAAACTTTCCAAACTCTCAGTGCCCAACAACAAGCAATTTCTGCAGGACAAAGCCAAGAGAGCACATCCAAGCTTCCCTTCATGCCTTGGTACTGATTCATTGCTGAAGTTGCTTCAATAGGTTTTGTGGAAACAGAATTTAAAACTAGACAACAGACTTCAGAGCAGCTCCTTTTAAAGCTATTAATGAGGAGTGCTCAGTGCCATATGTCTGAGAGCACGGAGGTCCTGGAGGAATTGCAGGATACGAAGGAAAGATGTGTGATTCCAGCTAAGTCCAGTGATGAGGCAGTCCCAGGTGGAGAAGCAGGAGCTGAGGTGCAGACGCTGAGAGCCAAGATGAGAACAAGCACATGGAATGCTGTCTTGACAAGGAGCTCATTCTCTGGTGAGGAGAGCTGCCGCTTCATTTCTCCTGGCTCCTCGGCCATGTGCCATTTCAGAAAGACGGGCATGCAAGGACTTGGCCAAAATCCAGGGTCCATATTTCCCAGGAGAGTGCAGAAGGAGCTCTCCCTAGCACAGAAGGAGCTCTCTACATTCCTCTTCTTACTTAAACTCCCCAATCCCAGCACCCACCAACAATCCCCATGCTACATGTTCTCACATGCACACCTTCACTCAGAGATGTAGGCCTTATTGATAAACTGCACCTTATATCCTAACACACACCTACTGTGGCTGGGACAGAATTCTTGAAAAGAAGCACCGAAAAAGAAGGAAGCGTTTACTTTTGCTGTCAGTTTCAGGCTACCATCCATAAAGAAGTGGGAGGCATGGAGGTAGGAACAGGAAGCACCTGGCTACATTCAATCCACAGTCAGGAAGCAGCAGGAAATTCTGCTGCAGAGCCTGTTTGCTCCTTTATTATTCAGTCCAGGGACTCAGTCCACTGGGGGCCACCCACAGTCAGGCTGGATGTTCCCAACTCAACTAACCTAATTTAGAAACTCCCACACAGACCAACATGCCCAGAAATGGTTTTCCCATAGTGATTCCAAATTCAGTGGAGATTAGCCATCACACCTACCCATCCATTCCTACACATTTACAAATGTTCTCAAACCCATGCATACTTACTCTCTCACACTCATTACAGTCTCACACACTCACTCACAAACAATATTTGAAACAAGCAGGCATAGGAAAAAGCTTAGCAACCTACCTGGGTTGCCACTTGGCTTGGCAATCAACACCCCTCTGTCTTAACAATGCACATAGCAACCTGCAACTCTCATTTTCATCAAGCTGTAAGCAATCAGTTACTCCTACTATTAACCTCTTGGCAACGCTTTGTTTCCATTTAAACATGTTCTAAGAAATCTCTAGGATCAGGAGATGGTGTACAATTCAGGCTGAACTGGTTTTGGATGTGCACACAGTCAGATACCCCATGCCCAACATAACTGTGGTGTCACGCAGCTGGTATTTTTTAAATTTTATGACGCTGTATCTTGTGAGAAAAAATCGAAGGAAGATTCTGTTTACCAGCTTCTACTCATGTGTGATTATATAGGGTTACTCATGTGTACACAGGGTTAAAATTAGATGCAACCTGAGCAGGGATATGCACAGCATAGAAAAGCTCATATGACCCAAGACTATCAATCAAATCAGAGAATCACCCTCAGTATCTCCCTAGAAACCAGACCCTTCTGTTCCTAGACAGCATCTAAAGAAGTCCCAGGCAAGATCTCAGGCCCTTCAGTGTCCCATGCAGGGTGCCTGCTGCCCCTCTAGAGTGTCCCATGTAGGTTGCCTACTGTCCCCCTCAAACGTCCCATGCAGGCTATTCTCTGCCCCTCTGGAGTGTCCCGTGTAGGCTCCCATCTGCCCCACTTGGCAGTGTATCCAGACTTGTACTTTCACTTTGCTCCAACTAAAAATTCTTGCTGTTTTACTTTTTGAGTGTTCACCCTTTCCAATTATTTGAGTAAAGTGATAAGAACATTGAAACATCCAGACAGATGCCAATAATAACAAATTTACATGTTCTACAAGCACATGCACTAACGTTCCTTGTTCTGATAACCTCTCTCTCCCTCTCTCTCTCTTCTCTGCTAACTCATCAACATTTGATCTCAGCTCCAGTCAATACTGTTGAACATACAGGGAAGCTGAGATTCCGCTGTGTACTTTCTCATCTCACCATCAGTGTGATTATTGCACTACAGCCTCTTCATGAGAACAAGAGCAATAGGGTTACAGAGAATGCACTCAAACATATATGTGCAGCTTCTCACATTGAGCACTGGGGAGGGGTATTTGTTGGGGCTCAGGGGAATTAAATGCCATGTACAATTTAGTCTCATGTCAATTTTCAGCTTTTGGCTTCAAGTGATTTGCCCTTGAAAGAAAACTCGGTGCAGTGTGGAGCATAGCTTTTCTTCAAAGGCCTAGGAAAGCTGTGTACAAGCACCAGTAGTGGGCAAATATTCACATCTTTAGAATTCCATCAGTTTTGCTTCAGGAAGAAGTCAGGTGCAAGGCCCTGGGGAGGTAAGGGGGGCCATCAGATCCCGTCTGTCCCCAGCTGGTTACAGGTACAGCCCTCATCTCACTTCATCTTTTTATTTAGGTACTTACAGGGTTGAGTGCCCTCCACAACATTAAATCACTCCTGCTGCCTGCAGGAGACCCAGGCAGAGCAAATGTCACTCAGCAATGAATGCCTTTCCATTTCATGAGCTGGCTTCATGGAACAGTGAGGAGCATGTTCAACTTCTTTTAAGTCCTTCAGCAGAACATGCAGGATAATAACTTGGCAGCAAAGAACTTATAATGTGAAGCTTAGAAATAGGTGAAACAAGACTAGGAAACAGAGGGTTAAGAGATGTGGCTGCTGGGAGGGAGTTCCTGTGAAGTTTATCACCGAGAACTTGTTCTGCTCTGGCTTGCCACCAAAAGGGCCCATAACAGAATAATATAATACACACCTTTATGCAATAATTTACTGGAAGAAGGTTATGCTTAGGTTGTAACTGTTAATAAAAAAAGAAAGAAACCAGAATTTTAGACTAAAAGACTAATGCATGACTTTCACAAACATCTTTGGCAGCTATGAAGATTTGATTAATTAAATTTCTAGAATGTCAGTTATGATTTGTGTGTATCACACACTTATGATATTATCAAATGCAATGAAAGTGTCTGAAAGTATGCTCATCAGCACAGAAGCTGTATGTCATGTTCCTATTAAAGTCTCAAGTTTGGGGAGCACAATTCAGATGACTTAACTCATTAATTGGATAGTGTGACTGTCTTATAACTTAATAGCTGACAAACATATTACAGAGAAAGTGCAGGACTCAAATCTCGTCTGCTCACCCAAGAAGTCAATACCTTAATTTCCATGTAGGTATTTTTTTGTTTGTTTCTTTTGTTTTGCTTTTCAAGGTAGGGTTTCACTCTAGTCCAGGCTGACCTGAAATTCATTATGTAGTCTCAGGGTGGCCTCTAACTCTTGATGCCTCTGTTGTGTGTCACTGCCTTCCCATTCCAAGCAACTACAATCAGTGTCACCACAGCCCACAGGTTCACTGGCTGAGACCCAGGGACAGCTTCCCCCCAGGTGAGGTCTCACCCTAGTAAGAGGTCTCTGCTGGATCATGACAATCTGGGACTCCACTCCAGATGAATCTGATTCTGCTGTCCTTGGAAGATCCCTTCCTATTGCCCATCAGAGTGACCTTTTCCCTTACCTTTCTTTACAGTGTTGCACAGACTCACTCAGTGTTAGGCGGCAGCTGCCACATTTTGCTGGAAAGGCGCCTCTGTCCTGCTGGAGATGGACCCATCCATTTGTCAAGTCTTGTGTCCATGTTCAACAAAGAGAGGCTTTTAAACCTGTTTATTCAGGAATCACCTTTATCTGTTGACATTCAGATTCCTAATGGGGAGACTGTAGATACCAGGGCTTTTGGGAACTCCAAAGTGGTTCCTGTGCCCAGTGGTGACAAGAGACCAAGTCTAGTAACAGATCAGTCATTGTGGAGAATTTACACCAGGCAGCACCACACAGTGTCTCTAAGCAGACGCTTTCCTTGTTGGTAAAAGGATCCAAGTCACATTTCTGGTTTCCACATCAATAAGTTTCCAGCATCCTCCATGTCTGTAACTATTCAAGGTCTATTAAATTCTAAGCAATAGTGATCCCCCTTTGTTCCTGGAAATAGAAATGTTTCTGAAATTTACATGTTACATTTTACCTTCCAACTTTAATTGGGGTGTTTAATTCTTTACTTGGAAGCAAGAAGAAATTGTGTTGAAAGGCTTTTGTTTCTTACTTCTTCCCCAAATATAACACATATTAAAAGGTAACGAATGCCCCCCAGGCTCAGGGAACATCACAGAAGCTAGGCCTTCTTCATGGCAGGAGAAATGTAAAAGCTGAAGGATGGGGAAACATGCTGGAAACACTGTCTTCTAGACATGACATGGCTGTTACACTCATGTACTCACAGCAAGTGTGGTTTCCTGCACAAGTGTGAACCCATCAGCCTTCTATCATGAATAGGGGAGGGTCTCAAGAGACCTCACTACTCCTAGAGTGGCTGTTGGCAGTTAATGGTTGCTGGGGGTGGGAGTCATAGTCTGCAGTGGTATAGCCACTGCTAAGTTGCTTGTACTTTAGTAAATAACTGCCTACTCATGTGCATGCAAGTGACCCTAATTTAACTCAGTGGACCATAAGACAGACATGGGAGTCAGGAGGGGATTAATTGGTAAGAAGAAAAGGGTTTTGTAGGAGTGAAAGGGGATAAGAGAGGGCAGTGTAAGGTGATTATGACAAATATATTACATACTTGCATGAAACTGTAAAAAATGGAGTTTTTTTTTTTTTTTAATATTTAGAGGTATAGTCTAACTCTGGTCCAGGCTGACCTGGAAGTCACTATGTAGTCTCAGGGTGGCCTCGAACTCATGGTGATCTTTCTACCTCTGCCTCCCAAGTGCTGGAATTAAAGGCATGTGCCACCACGCCTGACTTAAAAAAATAAAGTTTTAAAGTAAAGAATGGTTTCTGTCTTTCACAGGGTTCCCATGTAGTGTTCACTAGCAGAAACAGCACAGCTCAGATATTACTTCAGACAACATAGGCCAAAACTGTTAAGCTCCCCCAAGTACATAAGTATAACCTCCTTCTAATTAGTCTTCCAGGTGGTGCTGATGAGCTGTGCTTGTAGGGGCCACACCCCTGAGATGTTCCTCCCAAATTTCGTAGGACTGGGTCCCATTTAACCAAGAGCATAGTGTCATCATGCTGCATAGCTTCTCAGAGAAATTAAAAGAAGCTTCAATGGCCCTGTGGAATTCTAATCACTTTTGATGATGACCTGAGGAATTCCAAGCCACTCACAGTCAGAGGGATCCAAACTATGCCCCAGCTGTTCCAGTCACCACAAGAAACCTGAGTGAAAAGGCCTTCAAACCCAGTCTACCTACATTGATGGGGCCCCACTCCAAGTAAATGTCCAGTTGAACCACCAACTTCCATGATGGGGACTGTGATCATTAAGTTTTGTGTCAACTTGATCTGTTTAGGAATCCACATGACCCATAAGTGGGTCTCTGAGGTTGCTTCCAGGGAGAATTAACTAAAAGAGGAATCATTCCTCCAGGGTGAGTCCTTCCTCCAGAGTGGGTGGCCTGTCTTGCACTGGGATCTTTATCTAAGGAAGCTTGGGGAAGGAAAGGATCTCCTCACCCCACCTGTTTGCTGCTTTCCAGTGTGAACTGAAGACCAGTGTGTACTGAAGACCTGCAGCTCTCCAGAATGCCTCCAGGCTGGATTGGGACTGCTGAGGCATCCATCTTTGTAGACTGAGCAGCTACCAGCTTATTTGGCTCTCAGACCTGCAAACTGCTGTTGTTGGACTTCTGTAAGATAATCCAATAAATTCTCTTTTAATACTATTCATTTTATTGGTTCTATTCCTCTAGAGAACCCTGACTAATACAGATTCTAGTACCAGAATGGTTCTAGGGAAACAGAATTGTAAAGATGGGTTTCCCTAGTGGGCTTGGTGCTCTGTGGAGTTGGTTATCCAACTTCAGTGTCACTAAAGGCTCTACTGGTAATAAGGAGAGCACTTTTACTGGTAGGAAGGAGAGTACTTTTACTGGTAATAAGGAGGACACTAATAATCCATGGTGTGAACTATTTACAAGACTCCATGTGATAGATGCAGTGGGTGATCCTGAGTCATATCTTGAGAAGAGCAAAAAAAAAAAAAAATATTAGTGACTCTATATTTAAAACTTTTGAATATTTGGTGAAAAGTAAGGTGAATGATAATGCTGGTTGGTTGCTTCTAGCATCTCTGGTTAAACGATTAAGGGAACAGCAAAAGTTTAGAAAGGAAAATTCCAAGCTTGAGAACCACATACATGATCTGAAGGTTTCTAAGAGTACCCTGGAGGAGAGTCTCCTCTCTAGTCAGAACAGGGCTCAAATTGCAGTAAACCAAACCCAGGCTTTTGTTGTAAGATTGGATAACTTGCAATGTAAACTCAAATCCCAACCTCACAGGCTGTCAGAAGTTAAAGAGGGAGCTCTCATTGGAGAAGAGTGGAAACCTATGACTTGGGATGTGAATGTGTGGGAATACCCTGAAGAATCTGGGGACATTGAACACTCAGATTCTGAAGAAGTTGTTTTGGATGAGAATGAGAATAAGAATGTGACCTCCTCTCCCTTAGTAGCAGTTGAATCCCAATCCCCACACCTTGAATTGTTGCCCTCTCCACCCAAAAGCCACTAGTTTTCAGTGGGGCCCAGAACAAGAGAAGGCTCTTCAACATGTCCAGGCCTGCCCTGCCACTTTGGCTGTATGATACAGCAGATCCGATGGTACTTAAGGTGTTGGTGGCAGATAAGGATGAGGATTGGAGCCTTTGGAAGGCCCCCATAGATGAATCACAATGGAGGCCCTTGGGATTTTGGAAGAAGGCCCTGGTTTCATTTGCAGAAAACCATTCTCCCTTTGAGAGTCAGCTCTTTGCTTGATATTGAGCCTTAGTGGAAACTGAACATTTGACAATGGGCCATCAAGTTACTATGTGACCTGAGCTACCCATTATGAGATGGGTGTTATCTGACCCACTAGGCCTTAAAGTTGGACATGCACAATAACAGTCCATCAGCAAGTGGAAGTGGTATATACATGATGGAGCTCAAACAGACCCTGAAGGCACAAATAAGTTACATGAGGAGGTTGCCCAAATGCTTGTGGCTTCTACTCCTGTTACAATGCCTTCTGCCCCCAAGTATGCACCTATGGAATCATTGGGTATGCCCTATGATCAACTGACTTAGACATGGCTTATAGCTAGTTCAGTGTGTTATGTGGGAACCTATTAGAAGTGGACAGCTGCAGAATTACAGCCCCTTTCTGGGACAACTCTGAAGGACTTTTGTGAAGGGAAGTCGTCACAATGAGCAGAACTTCAAGCAGTGCACATGGTTGTGCATTTTGCTTGGAAGGAAAAATAGCCAGATGTGTGGTTATACACTGATTCATGGCAATGATTTGGCTGGATGGTCTGGAACTTGGAAGGATAACAATTGGAAAAGTGGTGAAAAGGACATTTGGGAAGGTGTATGTGGATAGATAGGCAAAGGACACAAAGATACATTTGCCACATATGAATCCTTATCAGAAGGTGACCTCTTCAGAGGATGACTAATAATCAAGTAGATAAGCTGACCCATTCTGTGGATAGTGGTCAATCTCTTTCCTCAGCCATCCCTGTCATTGCCCAGTGGGCCTATGAACAAAGTGGCCATGGTGGCAGAGATTCAGGTTATGCATGGGCCCAACAACATGGAAATCTACTAACTAAGGCTGACCTGGATATGGCTGCTGCTGAGTGCCAAATTTGCCAGCAGCAGAGACCAAATCTGAGGCCCCAATTTTGTAGCATTCCTCAGGGTGATCAGCTAGCATCTTGGTGACAGGTTGACTACATTGAACTACTTCTGTCATGGAAAGTGCAGCATTTTGTCCTTACTGGAATAGACACTTACTATGGGTATATACATTTGATTCTCTTGCATGTAGTGCTGCTGTCAAAACTACCATCTGTGTGCTTACAGAATGCCTTATCCACCATCATGGTGTTCCACACAGGAATACTTCTGAACAAGAAACTCACTTCATAGACAAAGAAGTATAGCAGTGGGCTCATAATCGTAGAATTCACTGCTCTTACCATGTGCCCCACCACCCTGAAGCAGCTGGCTTGATAGAAAAGTAGAATGACCTTTTAAAGAAACAGTTCCAGCACCAACTAGGTGGAAATAGCTTGGAGGGCTGGGCAAATGTCCTCCAGAAAGCTGTATATGCTGAGTCAATGTCCTACATATGGTACTGTTTCTCCTATAGCAAGGATTCATGGGTCCAGGAATCAAGGGATAGAAATGGGAATGGCTCCACTTACCATGACTCCAAGTGACCCAGTAGCCAAATTTTTGCTTCCTGTTCCTGCAATCTTACACTCTGCTGGCCTAGAGGTCTTGGTTCCAGAGGGCATAGTCTTTTTGCCAGGGGACATGAATAACATATTATTGAGCTGGAAGCTAAGACTTCCCCCTGGCCACTTTGGGCTCCTGATGCCCTTGAGTGAACAGGCTGAGAAAGGAGTTACAGTGGTAGTGGGAGTACAGTGGTACAGCACAGTGGCAGCTCCTCCACAATGAAGATAAGGAAGAATATGTCTGGAGGGTAGGAGATCATTTAGGATGTCTCTTGGTATAACCATGCCCTGTTATCAAAGTCAAAGGACAAGTGCAACAATCCAATCAAGGCAGGGTGATAAATGGCCGAGATCCTTCAGGAATGTAGGTAGGGATTACCCCTTCAGATAAAGAACCAAGACCTCTTGAGGTACTTGCTGAAGGATGAGGAAATACAGAATGGGTAGTAGAGAAGGCAGTTACAAATAGCAGCTAAGGCCATGTGACCAGTTACTAAAACAAGGACTGTAATAGTCATGAGTGTTTCTGTCCTACCTTGCTAAGCATGGGTGTACACATCTATACCAATATTAAGATACTTTTGTTTTTCCTCTATTTATCTATTAGGTAATTAATACTGTTTAACATCATTTGGCTAGTTAACTGCTGTTGAATTTATATTTGCCTTATTACATTAGAGACTAAGCATTCCTCAAGGAATTTTGCTTTGTGTTGGGGAAGATGTGCATTTTTGGTTGTATGCAGGATAGTTATATGATGTGAGGTGGAATTATGATGTCGATACTGTCTTCATTTTGAAATTAAATATGATGTAAGGATATATGGTTTGGTGTCAAGTTGACAAGGGGTGGATTTGTGATGGTTAAGTTTTGTGCCAACTTGAACTGTTTAGGAATACACAGGCATTACCCATAAGTGGGTCTCTGAGGTTGCTTCCAGAGATAATTAAGTAAAGGAAAAATCTTTTCCCCAGGGTGAGCCATTCCCCCAGAGTAGGTGGCCTCTCTCAGAGTGGGGGGGGGGGCTTTACATAAGAGATATTGGGGAAGGAAATGATCTCCCCACCTGTCTTCTGCTTTCCAGTGTAGACTGAAGACCAGCTCCTCTCCAGGACACCTCCAGACCTTCAGTGCTGGATGGTGACTGCTGAGGCACCCAACTTTGTGGACTGAGCAGCTACCAGGTTCCTTAGCTCTCAGGCCTGCAAACTGCTATGGTTGGATTGCTGTAAGCTAATTCAATAAATTCCCTTTTAAGACAATTCATTTTATCAGTTCTGTTCCTCTAGAGAACCTTGTATAATACAGGGACCCACTCCAAGGACATGTCCTGTTGAACCACCAACTTCCAGAACTGTGAGAGTCATTGACTTGTTACACAACAAAAGATAAAGTACCACAGAGTAGAAAATGGGTTTGAGGATTAAGGAACTACTATAAATTTGGTCCAGTCAAAATTCTAGCTTTGTTCATCCACCAAGTATGAACAGTATCTGTTAATGCTCTTTGCATAAGTTCTTAGTTTTCGCAAAACTAAGTGCTTGGGGATAAAAAATTCCCAAACTGAAGTCACCAGAATATGACCTGTGCAACAGTTAAATAAACTTGTTTTTCTCAAATTAGGGTCTCAGTCTAGCCCTGTCTGACCTGGAACTCACTCTGTAGTCCCAGGCTGGCCTCCAACTCACAGTGATCCTCCTACCTCCACCTCCTGAGTGCTGGAATTAAAGTGTTTGCCACCACACCTGGCTATATAAACTCTTTTGAAATTCCACTATTCCAAAACTATGAAAGTAGAATATAGATATCTCCCTGAATAAGAGCCAGATTTTGAGTTGGTCCTTAGTTATTTCAATCTTTAAGGTTCCAACCTCTTTAAAAAAAATCTTTTCTTTGCAACTTTAGAAAATTAACGTAATTTCCTCCTTATGTGATTTTAAATTTATTTATTTATCAATTCATTTATTTGACAGAGAGCAGGAGAGAGAGAGGATGGGGAGGAGGGAGATACAAAGAGAGAACGGGCATGTCATGGCTTTCAGCCACTGAAACGAACTCCAGACACATGTGCCACCTTGTGCATCTGGCTTACATGTGTACTGGAGAATCAAACCTTGATCCTTGGAGCTTTCTAGATAAGCTCCTCAACCACTGAGCAATTTCTCTAGCCCCATATGTGTGTTTAATGAAGTAGTTTTGGTCAACTTCATGTAATTCACAAAAGAAGGGGAAAAGGCAGTTTTGGGGATTTATCTTAAAATTAGGAAACTTAATGTTAGCAAGGTACTTGAAGATAAAATAGTGCTACTGAAAGCTCATTCTTGGTCTCCTGAACCACTTTCTGTACCCTGCAGGAATAGCATTTGAGACTCAGAAGCAAATTAGTCATGCTTCTCCCTTAATAAAAATTGCCATTGATATTTCAGCATTTGCAACATATAAAAACTTCAGCCTTAATATATATAAATAAGATTTCCTCATGATTTATACTACAAATAGATTGATTGCATAGTTCAGTAGAAGCATAGCTCTATTACAGCATGCCAAAGTAACTATAGATGCAGCAAATACTGGGAGACATGGTAACTCATAACTTTGGAATTATAAATGATGTCCTAAATATCAAAAGCAAAAGGAGAAAAATAAGCATACCTAAATTTAATATACAAAATGATATACTTTTTTATTATAAATAAAATTATGAATAAATAAAAATATGAAGAAAACAAAGTAGTACATGAAGAAACAGTAAGTGAAAAAAATAATGAAAACATAACTACAGGATTATAAAAACACACATAAAATAAACAAAATATTAAATAATTGACAAAGGATATCAGGGTAGTGTTATAATATATAGAAAAGGCCAATGGGGAATGAAAAGGTCATAATCCTATGTATATAGGAGAAATAGGAAAATTCATGGACTCTGACAGTCATATCCCAAAGTGGGCAGAGTCTGGAGCTAGTGCAACTTGTGTCCTCCAGAGGGATAAAGGCTCTAGGAGGCCCTGCTGTGGACTACACTTACTCCACTTGTGCTGTGCCCTCTTCAGACACCTCAGAGGAGTATCTGCAGCATGCTTCATGGTAGGTCTCCCCCATTCATCACTCCAGCCTGGCCCCTGTCAGGTAGAGCATGTGACATTTTCTTCAGAGCTTCAACCTGGCCCAGGCTTCACACTCCTACACTTAATCCTTGGTTCTTGGAAGTCTCCATCTTTTTAAATGTATCAGGTCTTAGAAAAGGTAGGGGTTTGCTTAGTCAGCAACATCCTCATACATCCAGGGAAGAAGGGAGATGAAGATTGAAGCTTTAGTCCTTGGCTCTGGGATTTAGCTGCTCGGAGGGGCAGGGAGACACAATAAGGTACAATGTGATAGTAACTATAGCAGAGAAGTGGGATGATGGCCAATCTTCACATTGGATTGCACCCATTATCTCCTCTGACAATCAATAAACATGTTTTGAAGGAAGTGAAATCTAAGGTCACACTTAGAAAATAAATAGGAATGGAATAAATCTGGAGCACAGTGTACCATGGGGTACCAAGTGATTCTCAGCATAGCCTGGGAAGCAATGGATTCCTCCACCCTAGAATAGTGGGTTAAAACACTCAGGTCAACATAGTTGACGGTCAAAGCTGCATCTTTCTGGTGCTCCAAGCTTTTGTACCACAAAAACACGGCTTTAGCTCACTGTGTTTGTTATATTTGAAATGTAGTTCTGGACACAAAAGGACTTCTCTGACTTAAAACAAAAATATTGGCAACTTTAATATGAGAACATATTGCAAATTGGTCATATTTCCATTTTGTTATACTCCTACGTTCCTCTTCATCACCCACATCCCCACTGAGGGCCCTCCTCAGTGGGGTGATCAGTAGTCACTGTAGGGCCCTGGCAGTCCTGTGAGGAGGACAATGCCTCACAGTATGCCTTCTCACACTGAATAATGTTGACTTTCAAAGTACAGGATTTTCTAGAATTCTTATTGCTGTCATCATTGTATAAATACTCACCCATTTTATTTAGAACATGCTTGATGAGATACCACAGTGAGACCTATGTTAACCACTTCCAACCCTTTTCTTGATGTGTCTTTGTGTTTCCTAGTGTTTGAAAGAAATTTGAATGCATTTCTAAAGAGTTCATTAACCTATTGGTAGCAAAGAGTGAAAATAAGAAATTTCATTTTGAGATATTTTTGTCAGAAAGTAAAAGTTTGGTGTGCTGTGGAGTAAATGACATTGTTAACTAATAATTAGTGGCCTTGCTTACTCGAGGCTAGATTTTGCAGGTATTGGTAGAGTGTTTTGTTTGTCTTCGTAGCATGAAGCAATTGATTATGAGGCATTCTTCTTGCTTTCTATTGCAAGCAGAAAACTAGAAATTGAGAAATTGGGCTGGAGAGATGTTTTAGCCATTATGGTACTTACCTGCAAAGCTAAAGGACCCAGACCCATATAAGCCAGATTCACAAGATGCCGCATGCATCTGGAGTTTGTTCATAGTGGCTGGAGGCCCTGACACACCCATTGTTTCTTCCTTTCTATATGCCTCTCTCTCTCTCAGAAAAATAAATATAAAATATTTTTTTAGAAACCTAGAAATAGAAAAATAAGGAAAGTGTCATCATAATATAAATCTGTCATATCATAATATAAATTTATTCTCCTGACTTCCTGCAGTGGTTTTCAAATGAATTACCTGCTTGCATCTTGGAAGAATATGTAATAGAGTGTGGTTAGAGTGACATGTAGGCATTGGGGCCTTATCTGTTCAGTGGGGTCAGCTACTCACTCACTGAGTACATTGAGAACAAACAATCTCTTCTCAATTTAGCAAATGAGGAATTGAAAGTATAAATTAGCACCTAATTTCACCATAATGAGAAATGACCTATAGGGTTCCCTGAGCATCAAACTTGAAACTACTTTAAAAAAAAGCTGTTGTCCAAGGGGCATAAAGTTTCACAAATTACAAAAGATTAGTTATAGAAGTTTTGCTCTACCACAATACACCTGTCTACCTTTAATGATATGTTGTGTTACACTTAGCATTTGTGAGGAAGACAGATCATAAGTTATGTGTTCTCATCATTATCCAAGATACATAAAAAGGGCTGGAGAGATGGCTTAGTAGTTAAGGCACTTGTCTATGAAGCCAAAGGACCCAGGTTCAAGTCTCCAGGTCTCATGTAAGTCAGATGGGCAAGGGAGTCACATGTATCTGGAGTTCATTTGCAGTGGCTAGAGGCTCTGATGTGCCTATTCTCTTTCTCTTTTCCCCTCTGTCTCTATCTTAAATAAAAATAAAACTTAAAAATCCATGAAAATATTGCAGGAAATTGGTTTCTTAGGTGTCTGTTTGCCATTCGTATTTCTTCCTCTGTGAACTGCCTGTGCAGTTCCTTGCCCCATTTTGAGAGTGGGTTGTTTGGCTTTTTATTGATTAGGTTTTTGAGTTCTTTGTAGATTCTAGAAATTTGGTCTCTGTCAGTTGGTTATTTAGCAAATATTTTCTCCCACTCTGTGGGATTACAAATGTGCACTATCATAGCCAGGTAACCATTTCCCTTTTTATATTTATTTATTGGTTATTTGCAACCAGAAAGGGAGAGAGAGAGAGAATAAATGGGTACAAAATTTTAATGGCCTCTTGCCACTACAAATGATCCCTGGATGCATGGACTATTTTGTGTATCTGGCTTTACATGGGTACTAGAGAATTGGACCTGGGCTGTCAGGCTTTGCAAGCAAGCATCTTTAATCCCTGAACAATCTCTCCAGCCCCCATTTCCTTTTAGAAATGACCAAGATCAGCTGGAGAGATGATTTAGCAGTTAAGCCATTTGCTTGAAAAGCCAAAGGAATCTGCTTTGATTCCCCAGGACCTACGTAGGCCAGATGCACAAGAGGGCACATGTTTGTCGAGTTGACTTGCAGTGGCTGGCATACCCATTCTCGCTCCTTCCATCTATCTCTCTCCCCCTCTTTCTCTCTATCTCACTCTCTCAAATAAATAAATAAAAGTTTAAAAAGAGGAAACTCTTTAAAAATGCCTAATATCAAGAAAAATTACAAAGGTCTTTTCATCTACTTTTTAAAAAGAAAAAAAAAATCTAAGCTTAAAATCTCAAAGGCAACCCAATGTAATATTTAACTCAAGAACAGACAATCATTGGATCAAAAAAATGGAAGGTATTTACATGGTATCCAACGTACCACTCTACAAATTTACTTATTTTTACAATGGAGATATATAAAAATTACCACCTGTTACAGTCAGGTATGAATTGCTGGCAGAAATCACCTGAGCAAGAGCAGATTTGGGGGGGAAAAGGGATTTATTTTAGTTTACAGACTCGAGGGGGAAGCTCCTTAATGGCTTGGGAAAATGATGGCATGAACAGAGAGTGGACATCCTCTCCTGGCCAACATCAGGTGGACCACAGCAACAAGACAGTGTGCCAAACACTGGGCAGGGAAACTGGATATAACACCTATAAGCCTGCCCCCAAACAGTTTACTGCCTCCAGGAGGTGTTAATTTATAAATGCCCATCATCTGGGAATCTAGCATTCAGAACACCTAATTTTAGAGAGGAAATCTCAATCAAACCACCACATTCTTCCCCTGGCCCCCATAAACTAATATCCATATATCATATAAAATGCAATGCATTCAGTCCAACTTTCAAAAGTCTCCATAGTTTTATCCATCCTAATGATGTTTAAACATCCCTATAATCCAAGGTCTTTTAACTGAGCCATAATACAAACACCCCAAACACTTAATGGTACAGAATAAATATTCACACTGCAAAGATGACATTGAGCATAGTAAATAAATATTGAACAAATATAAAATTTAAAACAACCAGGGCAAACAGCAAACTTTGTAGCTTCAAGTCCAACAACTCTAGCCAGGGACAAATCTCCAAGTCTGATAATTCTAACCAGCAACAATTCTCTGGTGTTCAAATTCTGCTCCTCCAGGTACATGACTCACTATCCTGGAAAACTTTATCAGGGTCCAGCCACTTTCCTTAGCAGTAATCTCATGGTCACAGCATCTCCACTGGGTCCCCACTGCAACCCATGGTCCATCCTCATGGCTCCATTGGGTCTCCTTGCAGGTGTGCAGCAAACCTGCTTCACACTGCCAATGGCTGTTTCCAAATCACAGGAAGGCATTTCAAACTCAATGAGCCTTTTTTCTGCATTTCGTAAGCTCAACAATACCAGTTAGGGTGCCAATTTGTTAACCCATGGGGGGAATAAAGCAGATTGAATAACAGGACAGTCCTTGAGCACTCAGGCCCCTTCAAAAGAGTCTACATTCCTTGTGTGGTTCCAATGCAGGTCAGCTTGCCCAATGACAATGGTTGTATTCTCTCATAAAATTGAAGCTGAAAAGGCAGCAGTTTCAGTCCGAGAATTTCTTTTTGTGCCATATCCCTCTGCCCACACCAATCCGCTTCCATGCACTGATACCCTGAACAAGTTCTCAGGACACGAGCAAAACAGCAAGCCTCTCACACAAACTGCTTCCAGTATAGGCCAAGCAAAGTTCTTTCACACCCTCATATGCCAAAACTCACTGTCCATGGTTCTTACTACATTCAGGTCTTTCAACTCTCACCAGAATAGTCCATCAAGCTGTACTTACAGAACTGCAAGGCTTCTCTCAGAGCAAGGTTTCAAATCCTTCCACATTCCTCTTGAAAATCAGCTCCAAAATGCCAAAGCCACACAGTCACGTGTCTACCAGCAACCCCACTCTTGGTACCAACATTACTGTTGCAGTCAGGTTCACATTGCTGGCAGAAATCAGCCGACTGAGAGCATCTTTTAGGGAACAAAAATGGTTTATTTTTACTTACACCATCTAGGGGAAGCTCCATCATGGCAGGGGAAAACTATGGCATGAGCAGAGGGTGTACATTACCCCCTGGACAGCAACAGGACAGTGTGTCAAACACTGACAAGGGGGAAGTAGCTATAACACCCATAAGACCATCCCCAACAATACACTGATTTTCTGACTTATTATTACAGACAGGGAGAGAGAGATAGAGAGAGAGAGAAAGAATGGGTGTGGCAAATGAACTCCACGCACGTGCACCTACTTGTGCATCTGGCTGACATGGGTCCTCAGTAATCGAACCTGGATCCTTTGGCTTTGCAGGCATACACCTTAACCACTAAGCCATCTCTCCAGCCCTGCACTGGCTTTCTTAACAAAAACACTTGTCAAACTTCAATTTCTCTCTCACTCACCACACCCCACTTTCAGTCAGACTAACTGACCAGTTTTCCTCGGTGTTTCTCTAGTCTCTGTTCTCCGCAGCACTGGGACTACAGAGATATGTGATCATACCTATCAGTTTATATAAGTGTTGGAGACTCAAACTAGGGACAAATCAGGCCCTCTCCAGCCTTCATGCTTATGAAGCAAGTGCTCTTACACACTGAGCCATATTTCAAGGTTTATATATAGTTTTTCTTATGGGTTGGGAAGAAAATCCAAAGCTAATACTACAAATTTGCATGTTTTACTTACAACAGTTAAAACTGAAATACTGCTAGAAACTAACTTTAAATAAAAACAAAATAGTTGGATAAAGGCTATAAGGGAGGGAGGAGAGGGAAGGACTTAAGGGGGTGGCAATGTATATATGTAAGTAGAAAAACAGGTTGCAGGGAGGGGAAAGGTCTAAGCGAGGTCAGGGGAAGAGATTGTATAAAAGAAGCGTGTGGGGGGGATGGTCAATCAAAATTCAAGATATTATGAATAAGACATATGAAAATCTACTTTCTCAATAATGACACATCCAGAAGTCATAGATTGGTACTTGAAAATTTTAAGTTCCAGGGATGGGATACCTTCCAGTGAGTTGTTGGCCAGGGCGGTCCCTGTTGCATCCAAAACATTATAAGCTATTGCCAAGGCCCTTAGCTTCCCGTGAGAAAGAGATGGCAAAACCCTATTGCTGAAGACTTCACATGCCTGAGCTGCAAAGGCACTGAGAATCAAGTTGGTTCTGAGCAGAAAACCTTCTCCCTATAGCCAAGCCAATTGGAAGCTGGAAAAAGCTGCACTGTATGCAGCCTTATGGGAGACAGAAATCATCAGTGGTGAAAACAGTGGACACTGGGAACCTCAAGATTTGCCAGACAGGCCAAATGACTGAATGAGTGAAATAATGGCTTATCTGCTCTGGGGGAAGCCAACTGCTCTGTAATTGGACTGAAGGCCCACTCTCTGGGTGGTAATACTTGCCTGGTACTGAAAACCTAAAGATTAAAAAAAATTACTTCAGTTCCCAGGACTTCTGGTCAAGATTGCGACTGCCTAACTGTGCCACACCTCTCTTGGAAAGAAAGGAAAGACATTAAGGGTTCACTGAGTCTTTCACAGGAGAGCAATCTCTAATAGATTGCCAGTGGGAGGAATTCCCATTGATATCAGGAACAAGACAGGGTTGTCCACTCTCACCTCTGCTCTTCAATATAGTACTGGAAGTCCTAGCTCAAGCAATAAGACAGGAGAAAGAAATTAAAGGGAGACAATTTGGAAAGGAAGAAGTTAAATTAGCTCTATTCGCTGATGACATGATTCTATATATAAGAGACCCGAGAGACTTCAACCCATAGCTCTTGAAGGTGATTAATTCTTGTAGCAAAGTAGCAGGATACAAAATCAATGCACAAAAATCAGTAGCCTTTCTGTATGCAAATGACAAAGATACAGAGAAATAAATAAGGGACATGGTCCCATTTTCAAAAGCAACAGAAAATTAAAATACCTTGGAATAATGTTAACCAAGGAAGTGAAATATCTATGAGGACTTAAGAAAATGAAAAGACTTTCCATGCTCCTGGATTGGCAGAATGAACATTGTAAAGATGGCAATACTACCAAAGGGAATCTACAGATGTAATGCAATTCCAATTAAAATCCCATCATTGTTCTTCACAGAGAGAGAAAAAATAATCTCAAAGTTCATATAGACAGGCAGAAGGCCTCAGATTTCCAAGCTAAAAAATACATCTGGAGGCATCACCATACCTGATCTAAAGCTATATGACAACGCCATGGAAATAAAAACAGCATGGAAGTGGCATAAAAACAGGAGTATAAACCAATTGAATAGAATTGAGGACCCAGACTTTGCGTCCAGCAACTGCAGCTACTTGATATTTTACAAAGGCCCTAACAATATAGGCTGGAAAAAAGACAGCATCTTCATCAAATGGTGCTGGGCAAACTGGATAACCATATTCAGGAAATGCAGGAAATTGAAAGTTGATCCACATATCTTCCCATCCACATCAGTCAAGTCCAAATGGGTGAAACACCTCAATATAAGACCAGCAACTGGGCTACTGCTAGAAGAAAATATAGGAGGAAATTTCCATGATATAGGAATGGAAAAAGACTTCCTGAACAAAATCCCAGTAAGACAGGATCTTAAACAGTCACTCAACCAATGGGATCACATGAAGCTGAAGAGTTTCTTCACAGACAAGCATACAATAAGGAAAGCCAATAGATTGCCCACAGAATGGGAGAACATATTTGCTGAATATCCAATTGACAGAGGCCTTATCTCTAGAATCCACAAAAAAATTCAAAAACCTTAAAAATAAAAAGTCAAACAACCCACTCACAAAATGGGGCAAAGAGCTGGACAGGCAGTTCACAGTTCACAGAGGAAGAAATACAAATGGCAAACACACACTTAAGAAAATGTTCATCATATCTAATCATCAGAGCAATGCAAATTAAACAACTATGAGATTCTACCTTACCCCTGTAAGGATACCAAACATCAAAAAAATCAAATGAAAATAAATGCTGGTGGGGATGTGGAGAAATAGGAACCCTCATCCACTGTTTGTGGGAATGTAAAATGGTACAACCACTTTGGGAAGCAATATGGAGACTCCAAAGAAGCTGACAATAGAGTTACCAAGAGACACAGTTATTCCCTTATTGGGCATGTACTCAAAAACCTTCAAGCCTTAGCCCAGAGAGATTTGCTCAACCATGTTTGTAGTGGCTCAATTCATAATAGCTAAGAACTGGAATCAACCCAGATGTCCATCACTAGAAGAATGGATAACTAAGATGTGGTACACAACGGAATTCTGCACAGCAGTAAGAAAAAATGACACAATGAAATTTGAAGAAATATGGTTGAACCTGGAACAGATCATTCACAGTGAACTTACCCAATCACAGAAAGATAACTGCCACATAGTCACTCATCTACAGCACCTAACCTGAATCTACCCAAGATTCTGACATGCCCAGCAAGCATCTTGAGGACTAGACAATATGGTGGGTAGGGAGGTAGGGGATGGCAAGGGAGGCAGTGGGGGACACAAATCTAGATCCAAATGGAAATGGTACCATAAAATTCTACATCCTAAAAGGCATAACAAATCGTTGAACCTTTACCAGGCCTTTAGAGGGAACACCTGAGTCACAAGGCACTAGAGACGGTATGATGCAGATTGACCTTAATCTTCCACAGCTTCTCTCTCTCTCTCTCTTTTCTCCAACTCTTTCATATTAGTTATCTTTTCCTTCCCTCTCTTAGTTGGCACTGACTTCTAACTCCCAGTGCCAGCAGGTGGCTATCATCAATAATGAGCTTTTGATCAGAGAGACCTACAAGGTTTCCTAAAAGAATGACAGATTCTGTCAGAGTACTTGATGACCCACCAAAGGTTAGTGGTAAGACCCTACTGCTGAGGACACCATAGGCGGTTGACATGTAATATGGAGTGACATGACTGGAAGCAGGAAGAGAGTCAGTCCCTGGACAGTCAGTTTTCTAGTGCCAGAAGTTGCTACATGGGCGACTGGGGGAAAATGACCAACATCTGTCCAAGCCACTCATGGTCTCACCTGCTTAGCAGCAAATAACCTGTCATGATGCTCACACAAGTGCAATAGTGGCACACAGTCATGGTGGGAAACCAACTGCTCTTGATTTGGCTAACTGATCCCCTCAGTGGAATGGGACCCATAGCCAGAGCTGGGAAATATGTGAGAACCATATCCAAACATGAGCCCGCTCTCTATTACCAAGCTGCCACCAATCATGGGCTACAAGAGGGCATACATTTATTAAATTCTCTATAAAAAATAAGGGTTATTCCTTTTATCTAGTGCTAACTGTACTCTCTGCTGGAGAATCTGCTTCTCTTTTTCAAATAGACACAGATCCTAAGGAGAGAACCACCTCATCATACCTCAAAAGGGCCCCAGTTGAAACTAAGAATAATTGGAGAAACAAGCAAGGGTTATGTTTTCTTGCGGAATCTGGTACCCGGACAAGGGTGAAGGAGACAATGGGAGGTGGAGCCCAGAGACTCAAGCTCACAGGTCAGCTAGCTACTCTTACACTCAGTCCAGAAATTTATTTACAACAGCAAGGGAACTGTATTAAATGGGGAGCAAGGAAAACAGCTTGAAGTTGTCCTCTGACCTCCATGTAGACACTGGCAGGCACACCCATACCCATATATGCACACACAAATAAAGAAAAGTTTTAAAAATCCTAATTTAACCTTTATGTCATTTATAAATTCTTTTTAAACAATGCTGATGTAAATTGCAAGAAAACCCAAACAGCATATATCCTCTTCACACTGCATAAAATGCAAGGATGGAGAGAAACTGAAGACACCAATTTTCACAAACATAATTTTAAAAGTGCTTGGGACATTATTGTCTTTAGTTTTTACAAGGGGAGAGAGAATGAGAATAATTATACGCGCACACACCAAGACCTCTTGTCGTTGCAAATGAACTCCAGATGCATGTGCTACTTTGTATATTTGGCTTCACATGGGTACTACAGAATCAGACCTGGACTGTCAGGTTTTGCAAGCCAGTGCCTTTAATCACTGAGTTATCTACCTGCCCCACTCTTTTTGTTCTGAACGGACAAATTCCTCAGGTGGCTTACATCAAGTTTAAGCAATAAGTTCAGGTACATTCACTTCTTTAGTAAGGGTCAGACACCCTTAAAAAAAACTGACTTTAATTGAGACTAAATCCATGATCCAGGGTAATATCTGCAAATGACCCCTGAAAGGAACTATTTTGAACTCTAAAGGCATTCAATTCTGCTATACCTAAGTAGCTTCCCTAGGAGTTAGTCCTCAGCAAGCAAATGACACTCTCAACCCTCTTAGATTAACCTCTTCCCTTAGTCCTGCGCTCCTTTAACTTCAGGTCCATGAGCAAATTGTCTCCTCATATGAAGCATCAACAGGCTACCATGATCCTAAAGCAATTAAATATCACCAAAGTACAAATTGATTCTAAGATATCTGGTCTCAAATGTAGAAATGCTGGTGCATCTTCACTCTTATATTTCCCCCCTGTTTTTTTTTTTTTTTTTCTCTTCTATTTTTGCAAACAGCCCATGGAGTTTTACAGAAAGGAAGTCAATAGATTAGCAACTGAGCCAGGAATGCTGGTGCACACCCAGCACTCAGGAGGTTGTGGTAAGAAGATTACAGTTAGTCCAAAGCCGGCCTGGGCTAGAGTGAGTTCTAGGTCAGTAAGGGTGAAAGTAAGACCCTGTCTCAAAAATAAACCTGAAAAATTAACTTAATAAAAATTGACTTAGGGGCTGGAGAGATGGCTTAGCGGTTAAGCGCTTGCCTGTGAAGCCTCAGGACCCTGGTTCGAGGCTCAACTCCCCAGGACCCACGTTAGCCAGATGCACAAGGGGGCGCACACGTCTGGAGTTCGTTTGCAGTGGCTGGAGGCCCTGGTGCGCCCATTCTCTCTGTGTCTCTCTCTCTGCCTCTTTCTCGCTCTGTCTGTCACTCTCAAATAAACAAATAAACAAAAAAAATTTTTTTAAAATTGACTTAGTAAGATGATATTGTATATATGTAAGTAGAAGAATAGATTAATGAGGGTGAAAAGGCCTAAGTGAAGTCAGGGGAAGAGATTGAGTAAAGGAAAGGTGGAGGGAGCACTAATCAAAATCTAAGAGGATATAAATAAATCATATGGAAACCTACGTTTTTGGACAAAGGAGCACTCAGGATCTGTAGATTGTTACTAGAAAAATTTTCAGTGCCAGGGATGGGATACCTTTCAGTGAGTTGTTGGCCAGGGAGGTCCCTCACGTCCCCAAAACATTACAGGCCTTTGCCACGGCCCTTGGTTTTCCACCAGGAATACATGGTAAGACCCTATTGCTGAAGACCACATACTTGGGCTGGAAGGCCACTGAGAAATCCTGCTGGAACTGAGATGAAAACCTCCTGTATGTAGACCAACTGACAGAAAGCTGGAAAAAGTCATTCTGGATACAGGCTCAATGACAGCAAGAGAAATCAACAGTGAAGATACCCAACCGTGGACACTGCAAGCCTGATATTTGGCCAGCCAGGCCAAATGAGCCAACGGGTGCAATAATGGCATGTCTGTCATGGTGGAAACCAATTGCCCTCTAATTGGACTGGAGGCCTGCTCCATGGGAGTGAATACAACCCTGATATTGAAAACCTACAACAGGGGTAGCCATGAGCCCTAGTGGTGTAAGGTCTGCTGCTGTCTGGCTACATGTGTATACTATGCTCATCAAACTGCCCAGTAAGCACTTCTCTTAATGTTCATACCAATATATTAATGCTACTTTCACTTTTGGTAGAGAATGTTCTCTTTTCATATGGCAGTGACCTTGGGATGACTCAGAAGGCATCATGGTGCTGGGAAGAAGTCCAGAGGGGTGCTCAGCACTGAAATATCTCTATCACAGCTTCCAAGGCTCAGTATCCATTGAAGAAGAGGTGACAGAAAGAATTTAAGAGCCAAAGGAAGGGTAGAACTCCTTACAACGTGCTCCTTCAGATACAAGTGGCCTGGATATCCATGACCTTACAGTGTCTGATACTCCCTATACAAGACCATCATAATAGGAGAAAAAAGAGCATGGCATGAAAATAAAGGAGAGACAGATTGAGATGAGGAAGAGATATGATGAAGAGTGGAATTTAAAAGGGGAGAGTGGGGGGAGGGAGGGCATTACCATGGAATATTGTTTATAGTCATGGAAGTTGTTAATAAAAAAACACATTAAAAAATTTTTAAAAATCTACAAAATGGATAAACAAGGCTGGAGAGATGGCTTAGTGGTTAAGGCGATTGCCTGAAAAACCTAAGGACTCATATTTGACTGCCAGATCCCACATAAGCCAGCCACACAAAGTTGAAGCAAGTGAAAGGTCACACATGCCTACTAGGTGGCGCATAAATCTGGAGTTTTATTTCAGTGGTTGAGACCCTGGCAGGCCAAGTTTCTCTCTCTTTCTCTAATTAAAAAAATGATAAATTATTTCCTATAATAAAATGCTAAATGATTTTGAAAATTCATCACCAGGATGGTCTGTGTTACTCTCCTAAGAGAATGGCTAAAGAAGTTAAATTACTATCAGAATGATGTTCCTATTATAGAATTTGCATTTCATTTTCAAGGCTTACATTCATCCTCAAAGCTGCCTGATGATGAATTAATAAAATCGGACTCATTTTTTTGTGGGCTACATATAGTCTATTTATCAAAGGTTATTCTTTATTTTATTTTATTTTTTTATTAATTGGTTTTGTATTCAGCAAATACAGTCAGCTTGGTACCATTATTAGGCTCATCCGTGACACTTCATATGTCATGATTGTGACTTCTGTTTTAAACTCCCTTATGTATTTTTTTTTTCTTTAAGACAAAATATAGTATCACCTACTGACAAAAACATGTATTGTTGGCTGGAGGGATGGTTGGGCCAATAACCCCAGTTTGATTCCCCAGTACCCATGTAAAGCCAGATGCACAAAGTGGTGCATTCATCTGGAATACCTTTGTAGAAACTAGAAGCCCTGACATACTCATACTCCTTCATTCTCTATCTGTCCCCCTCTCTGTTTGCAACTAAATAAATAATAAAATATATGTACTCTAATGATGCATAGTTTAAAAGAAAATCTACAGCCTTATTAAATTTTAAAGTGTTAAATGTCTGAGCAATATAGTTTGACAACATGAAAATAATAGCTTCCATTTTTATGTGCTCTAGAGATTATACACAATAACAAAATGTTCTATCTTTTAAGCAAATCAGCAATTTCTGATGAAAAAATAGATACTACTTGGTTCTACTAACAGAAAATCTGCCTCAGTTAATACTGTAGAAATGTTTTTAAGTTACTTGACTGTGTTATAGCTCTGGGAATGCATAGAAATAGCTTATTACTGAACCAGGTGTTGTGGCACATGCCTTTCATCTCAGCACTTGGATGGGAGGCAGAGGTAGGAGGATCACTGGAGTTCAAGGCCACCCTGAGACTACATCGGGAATTCAAGTTCAGCCTCAGCTATAGTGATACCCTACCTTGAAACACCAAAAAAAAAAAAAAAGAAAAAGAAAATCTTATTAATAATAAACTTTAAAATGTATTATATAACTTTACATATTTATATAGAGTTTCTATGCTATATAAATAGATATTTAATAGTATAACAACAGTAGACATATTAAAAGTTCTATAGTCAGAGGAATGGAAATATGGTTCAGCAGTTAAAGGAACTTGTTCGCAAAACCTGACAGCCCAGGTTCTATTCCCCAAGAAAGCACTGAAGGCCAGATACAGAAAATGACGCATGCATTTGGAGTTTGTTTGCAGTGGCAAGAGGCCCTAGTATGCCCATTCCTTCTCTGTCATTTATTCATATTCACCCCTTGTCCTTGCAAATAAATAACTAATATTTTGTAGGGCTGGAGAGGTGGCTTAGTGGCTGTATTAGCCTAGGTTCTGTAGAGGAACAGAACTGCTACAATGATTTTTAAAAGGGAATTTATTGGATTAGTTTACAATAGTCCAATAGCAGTTGCAGGCCTGAGAATCAAGGAACCTGGTAGCTGCACATGCACGTGGCCAGGTTCCTCAGAAATCCCAATCCAGCACTGCAGCTGGCGCTGGAAGGCCTGGAGGCTTCCTGAGGAGCTGCTGGGTTTCGATCCACGTGGGTCTTCAGTTGACACTGGTCTTCAGTCCTTGCTGGTCTTCAACCCATGCTGGAAGGCAGCAAGCAGCTCCGGCAGCAAGTGAGAAGAAGGAAGGGGCTCTCCTCACCAAAAGCATCCTTATATGAAGTCTCTCTCTGAGTGGGGCCTCTCACCCTTGGGAAGGGCTCACTCTGGGGGAAAGACTTTCTCCTTTAGTTGATCCTTCCTGGAGGCAACGTTGGAGACCCACCCAAAAGTGATTTCTGTGGATTACTAAACAGATCAAGTTGACAACACCTTAACTATCAGCAGTCCACCCCTTGTCAACTTGACAACAAACCGTATCTCCTTACATCATACTTAATTTCCAAATGAAAACAGTAACAAGCTCATGATTCTGTCTAACCTGGTATAACTATCCCATGTAAAACAGGAACTGCAAAATCTTCCCCTAACACAAAGCAAGGTTCCTTGAGGAATGCTTAGTCTGTAATATGATAGGTCTAATATAAATTCAACAGTCAGCTAGTGATACAATCTTAACATTGGTGTAGATATGTACAAACACTCTGTATCAAGGTAGGACAGAAACATTGCAATTACAGTCCTTGTTTCTGTAACTGGCCATGTGGCCATAGCTGGTATTTGTAACTACCTTCTACTTCCCATTCTGTATTTCCTCCACCTTCAGCAAGCACCTCAGCAGGTCTTGGTACTTTGCCTGGAAGGGTGACCCATACCTTCCTTCCTGAAGGATTCATTTATCACACTACCTCAATTGGGTTGTTGTAGTTGTCCATTGACTTAGATAACAGGGCATGGTAACACTAATTGATGCCCTAAAGGATCTCCTGCACTCCAGACATACTCTTCCTTACCTCCACTATGGAGGAACAGTCCAATTTCCCATTGGTAGTCTGGATCTACCACCCCAGCTATCACGGTAACTACTTTCTGAGCCTATTCACTCAAGGGCATCAGGAGCCCAAAGTGGCCAGGGGGAAGTCTGAGCTTGCAGTTCAACGGATTGTTCTTCATGTCTCATGGCAAAAGCACTCCCCTCTCTTGAGCCAAGACTTCTAGGCCAGCAGAGCATAAGGTTGCAGGAGCAGGAAGCAAAAATTTAGCTAATGGGCCACTTGGAGTAATGGTAAGTGGGACCATTCCCATTTCCACCCCTTGATTCCTGGACCCATGAATCCTGGCTATAGGACAAACATTGCCATATATAGGAGGCTGATTCAGAGTAGATACAGCTTGCTGGAGGACACTCCCTCAGCCTTCCAAGCTATTGCCACCCAATTGGCACTGTAGCTGTTCCTCTTAAAAGGCTATTCCACCTTTCTATTAAGCCAGCTGCTTCAGGGTGATGGGGCACATGGTAAGACCAATGAATGGCATGATCATGAGCTCACTACCATACTTCCTTGGCTGTGAAGTAGGTTCCTTCATCAGAAGCAATGCTGTGTGGAATGCCATGATGGTGGATAAGACATTCTTTAAGCCCATGGATAGTAGTTTTGGCAAAAGCACTATGTGCAGGAAAAGCAAATGCATACCCAGAATAAGTGTCTGTTCCTGTAAGGACTAAATGCTACTCTTTCCATGATGGAAGTGCTTCAATGTAGTCAACATGCCACCAACTTGCTGGCTGGTCACTCCAAGGAATACTACCATATTGGGGGTTCAGAGTTGGTCTCTGATGTTGGCAAATTTGGCACTCAGTAGTGGCCATAGCTAGGTCAGCCTTAGTTACTGGAAGTCCATGTTGTTGGGCCCATGCATAACCTGCTTCTCTGCCACTATGGCCACTTCATTCATGTGCTCATTGGGCAATGACAAGGGTGGCTGAGGAAAGAGGTTGACCACAATCCACAGAACTGGTCAGCTTTGTACTTGATTATTAAAGTCATCCTCTGATGAGGTCACCTTCTGATGAGCATTAATGTGGTAAACAAGTATCTTTATATCCTTTGCTCATTCAGAGAGTTCTATTCATGTACACCTCCTCCAAATATCCTTCTCACCAATTTTGCAATTGTGCTCCTTCCAACTCCCAGACCATCCAGCCAAACCATTGGCCACAGCCCATAATTCAATGCATAACCACACATCTGGCCATTTTTATATATGCTTTTATTGACAACTTCTATACTTACAGCAACAAACCATGGAATTTCCCTCCCCACCCCTCCTCCATTTTCCCCTTCATAACTCTGCTCTCTGGCATATCCCCTCCCTCTCTCCATTAGCCTCTATCATAATTTGATGTCATCATCTTTTTCTCCTATTATCAGGGTCTTGTGTGGGTATTGCTAGGCACTTCGAGGTCTTGGATATTGAGGCCAAATTCTGTCCAGACAGTTGTATTTAAGGAGTGGTACCCTTCCTTTGGATTTTACATTCTGTCTGCCACCTCTTCTGCAATGGACTCTGAGCCTTGGAGAGTGTGAGATGTTTCAGTGCTGGACACTCCTCTGTCCCTTCTTCTCAGCACTATGTTGCCTTTTGGGTCATCTCAGTGGTCATCGCCATCTGAACATAGAAGTTTCTCTAACCAGAAGTGAGAGTAGCATTAATGTTTGAGTATGAACATTAAGTATAGTGCTTTCAGGGAAATTTGGTGAGAGTAATATATGCATTTACCCAGACAAGAGCAGGCTTTATACCCCTAAGGCTCATGATCTCCCTTGCCATAGGCTGTTCATTAGGCTTTCAGTACCAGGCATGTATTCCCTCCCATAGAGTGGGCCTTCAGTCCAATTAGAGAGGAGTTGGTTTCCCCCAGAGTAGATATGCCACTATTGCACTCATTCAGTCATGTGGCCTGTCTGTCCAAACTTGAGGTTCCCAGTGTCCACTGTTTTCACCAATGATGACTTCTGTCTCCCATAAGGCTGCATACAGTGCAGATTCTTCCAGCTTTCAGTTGGCTGGGCTACAGGGAGAAGGTTTTCTGTTCAGAACCAACTTGATTTCTCAGTTACTTTGCTGCTCAGGCATGTGAAGTCCTCAGCAATAGGGTCTTACCATCTCTTTCTCATGGGGAACCAAGGGCCTTGGCAATAGCCTGTAAAGTTTTGGAGGCAACAGAGACCTCCCTGGCCAATGACTCACTGGAAGTTCCATCCCAGGAACTGAAATTTTTCTAGTAACAATCTATGGCTTCTGGATGTGCCATTAGTTGAGAAAGTAGATTTTCACGTGCCTTATTCAGAATATCATTAATTTTGATTCATCCCCCCACCTTTATTTTATACAATCTCTTTGCATGACCTTGCTTAGGCCTTTCCCCTTCCTATAATCTGTTCTTGTACTTACATATATACAATACCATCCTCTTAAGATCTTCCCTCTCCTCACTCCCTTTTAGCCTTTTTCTAGCTTATCAGCCTCTGCTACTGATTTTTGGTTGCAGATCACACATACTTCTATACATTTGTAGCTAGAATCCACAAATAAGAGAGAACATGTGACATTTGGCTTTCTTGGCCTGGGTTACCTCACTTTGTATAATCCTCTCCAGATCCACCCATTTCCCTGCAAATTTCCTAATTGCATTTTTCTTTATTGCTTTATTCCATTGTGTAGATGTACCACATCTTTACTATCCATTCATCTGTGGATGGACATCTAAGCTGGTTCCATTTCCTAGATATTGGGAATAGAGCAGCAATAAACATGGTTGTGCAAGTATCTCTATGGTATTGAGAAGAGTCATTAGGATATATATCTATGAGTGCTATAGCTGGATCTATTTTTAGCTGTCTCAAGAATATCCACACTGATTTCCACAATGGATGTACCATATTATATTCCCACCAACATTGCAGAAAGGTTTTCCTTTTATCACACCCTCACCAACATTTATTGTCATTTGTTTCCTTGATGGTAGCCATTCTGATGCAAGGGAGATGGAATCGCAAGGTAGTTTTAATTTCCATTTCCATGATGGCTAAGGATGCAGAATACTTTTTTAGATGTTTATATGCCATTGTATTTCTTCTGTTGAGAACTCTGTTTAGTTCCATAGACCAGTTTTTTGATTGGGTTATTTTATTTCTTATTGTTTTGTTTTTTGAGTTCTTTGTATATTGTGGATATTAATCCTATGTCAGATGTGGAGATGGCAAAGATTTTCTCCCATTCTGTAGGTTGTGTCTTTGCTCTATTCACAGTGTCCTTTGCTGTACATAAGGTTTGTAATTTCATGAGATCCCATTAGTTGATTAGTGGTTTTATTTTCTGACCAATTGGGGTTATATTCAGAAAGTCATTACCTATGCCAATATGGGGAATGCTTTCTCCTACCTTTTCCTCTAGCAATTTCAGAGTTTCAGGTCTGATATTAAGGTCTTGATGCACTTGTTTTTGATTCTTGTGCATGGAGAAAGACAAGGATCTATTTTCATCTTTTAACATATAGCCATGGAGGTTTCCCAGCAGCACTTGTTGAAGAGCCTGCTTTTCTCCAATGAATGCTTTTGGCATTTTTGTCAAAAATCAGATGACTGTAGCTGCCTGGATTAACATCTGGGTCCTCTATGCTCTTACACTGAACTACATTTCTGTCTTTGGGCCAATACCCTCCTGCTTTTGTTACTATGGCTTTGTAATATAGCTGAAAATCAGTATGGTGATACCATCAACCTTGTTTTTGTTGCTCAAAATCATTTTGGATATTTGAGCTTTTTTTTTATTCCAAATGAAATTTAGGATTATTTTCCTATTCCTGTGGAGAATACAATTGGGATTTTAATGGGGATTACATGAAATGTGTAGATTGCTTTTGGTAAGATTGACATTTTCACAATATTGATTTGTCCAATCCAAGAACATGAGATATCTTGTCATTTCCTTTTTTCTTCTGTAATTTCTCACTAGGGTGTTTTAAAGTCTTCATTGTAGAGCTTCCTGACTTCCCTAGTTAAGTTTATTCCAAGGTACTTTATTTATTTATTTATTTATTTATTTATTTATTGAGGCAGTTGTGGATGGGAGAGATTCCCTGATTTCATTCTCTGCACGTTTGTTGTTAATATAAAGGAAAGCTACTGATTTCTGTGTATTTATTTTGTATCCTGCTACATTCCTAAAAGTGTTTTCCACCTCTAACAATTTTCTGGTAGATATTTTAGGGTCTTTTATGTATAAAATCATATCATCTGCAAATATTGATAATTTGATTTCTTCCTTTCCAATTTGTATCCCTTTTATGAGTGTTTCTTGCCTTATTGCTATAGCTGAGACTTCCAGTACTATATTAAATAAAAGTGGGGACAGTGGACATGCTTGTTTTGTTCCTGAATTTAGTGGAAAAGCTTTGAGTTTTTCACCATTTAGTATTATGTTGGCTGTAGGTTTGTCATAAATAGCTTTTATTTTGTTGGGATATGTTCCTTCTTTTTTGGTCAGATGCCTTTTCTGTACATATTGAGATGATCATGTGAATTTTGTCCTTCAGACCATTTATAGATGTATTACATTTATTGATTTGCATGTGTTGAACCATCCCTGCATCTCGGGGATAAAGCCAACTTGGTCAGGGTGAATAATCTTTTTGATATATTCTTGTATTCTGTTTGCCAATATTTTGCTTAGAAATTTTGCAACTATGTTCATGAGGGAGATTGGTCTGTAATTTTCTCTTTTTTTTTGTTCTATCTTTGCCTGGTTTTGGTATGAGGGTGATGCTAACTTCACAGAAGGAGTTCAGGAGAATTCCTTCCTTTTCAATTTTATGGAAACGTTTGAGAAGCATTGGTGTTAGTTCTTCCATAAAGGTCTGGTAAAATTCACCAGTGTATCCATCTGTGCCTGGGCTTTTTTTTGGGGGGGGGAGGAGACTTTTTATAACTGCTTAGATCTCTGTACTTGTTATAGGTCTACTTAAGTGGTTTACCTCATCTTGATTTAATTTTGATAGAGCATTTAATTTTGAATTAAGGAAATCATCCATTTCTTTTAGATTTTCAAACTTTGATGCATATATATTCTTAAAGTATGTCCTTGTAATTGTGTGAAATTCTTTGGTATCTGTCACAATGGTGCCTTTTTCAGCTCTAATTTTATTAATTTTTGCATCTTCTACCTTTCTTCTGGTCAAATTTGATAAGGGTTGATTAATCTTGTTTAACCTTTCAAAGAACAAACTCTTTGTTCCATTGATTCTTTGGATTATTTTTTTGGTTTCTATTTCATTAATTTCTGCCCTAACCTTTATGATTTCTTCTAGTCTGCTGATTTTTGGTTTGCATGGTTCTTCTTTTTCCAAGTCTTTAAGGTGGAGCATTAAATTTTTATTTGTGAACTCTCTAATTTCTTAATATAGGCATTTATAATTATAAATTTCCCTTTTATTATTGCCTTCATTATTTCCTAGAGGTCTTGGTATGTTGTATTATCATCATGATTTGATTCTATGAATTTATTGATTTCCTTTTTGATTTCTTCAATTACCCATTGATCATTCAATAATGTAGTGTGTAGTCTCCATGAATTTCTGTATGCTCTGTAGCTTTTCTTGCTGCTGATTTGCAGTTTAATCCCATTGTGGTCAGATAGAGTACAAGGGATTATTTCAGTTTTCCTGTATTTGTGGGGATTTTCTTTGTGTCGTAATATATGGTCTATTTTATAGAATGTTCCATGTGCAGCTGAGAAAAATGTATACTCTGAAGCATTTGGATGGAATGATCTATAGATACCTGTTAGGTCCATTTGTTCCATGACATCATTTAATTCAGATGTCTCTGTTTATTGTTTGCCTGGGTGACATGTCTATTGATGAGAGTGCAGTATTGAAGTCACCCAATAAAACTGCAATTGAGGTTACTTGTCACTTTAAGTCTAATAATGTTTGTTTGATGAAATTGGAAGCCACCATGTTAGGCACACATATGTTTAGGATTGTAATGTCTACCTGCTGGAGTGTTCCTTTAATCAGTATAAAATAACTTTCTTTATCTTTCCTCACTAATGTTGATTTGAAGTCTCTCCTATCAGATATTAGGATTGCAACCCCTGCTTGTTTTCTAGTCCCATTTGCTTGAAATACCATTTTCTATCCTTTCATCCTAAGGTGCTATCTATCTTTTATTGAGCGATGAGTTTCCCAGAGGCAACAAATGGCAGGATCCTGCGTTTCAATCCAGTCTGCAAGCCTGTGTATTTTGGAAGGTGGATTGAGGCCATTGATATTAAAAGTTATTATTGAAAGGTATGCATTTATTCTTGCCATTCTTCTTATTTTGTAGTGTTTCCGGTTTTCCCTTTACTCATTTGTTTTAACTGTTATTTTAGTGTGGTTTATTTTTTTCCTATTTCCTCCTGTATGAGTTTTGTTCTCTTCAGCATTAAGAATTCCTCCAAATATTTTCTGTAGATCTGGTTTAGTTGTCATAAATTCCTTTAGCTTGTTTTCTGTTGTAGAATGTCCTTATTTCTCCACCAATTTGGATAGAGAGTTTTGCAGGATAAAGTAATCTTCATTGAGACTTTTATAGTATTTCAAAAAAACTTTACTCAAAAAAAAAAAAACTAGTTAATATGGAGGAAATGGATGAATTCCTGGACACACACCACCTACCAAAGCTAAACTCAGAGCAGATTAATCTCCTAAACAAACCTATTGCAGCCATCAACATTGAAAAGGTAATTTAAAAACTCCCCCAAAAGAAGAGTCCATGACCAGATGGCTTCTCTGTTAAATTCTATCAAACCTTCATGGAAGAACTTAAAGTACTTTTTCTCAAACCATGATACACAATTGCAGAACAGGGAAGGCTCCCCAACTCCATCTATGGAGCTAGTATCACCATAATACCAAAAGCAGACAGAGATCCCACAGAAAAGAAAACTGTAGGCCTATTTTCCTGATGAACTTACACACAAAGAACCTGAACAAAATCCTCACAAACCAAATCCAACAGCACATCAAAAGCAGTATCCACCTTAATCAAGTAGGCTTCATCCCAGGAACACAGGGGTGGTTCGACATACAGAAATCTGTCAATGTAATACACTACATAAAAAAGTTCAAACACAAAAACCACATGATCAATTCAATATATTCAGAAAAGGCCTTTGACCAATACAACATCACTTCATGATCAAAACACTGGAGAGAATTGGCATGGTCAGTTTATATATTAACCCAATAAAGGCTATATACAAAGCTCCTAAAGCCCAAATAATACTTAATGGACAGAGTCTGAAGGAATTCCCATTGAGATCAGGAACAAGTCATGGGTGTACACTCTCACCTTTGCTCTTCAATATGGTACTGGAAGTCCTAGCTCAAGCAATAAGACAGGAGAAAGAAATAAAAGGGCTACAAATTGGAAATGAAGAAGATGAGTTAGCTCTATACTGAGATGACATGATTCTGTACATAAGAGACATGAGACCCTCCATTTCAAAACTCTTAAAGGTGATTAACTTCTTCAGAAAATAGCAGGATACAAAATCAATGCACAAAAATCAGTAGCCTGTCTTTATGCAAAACACAAGATACAGAGAAAGAAATAAGTGCTATTGTCCCAGTTTCATGAGCAACAAAAAATACCATAGAATAACATTAACCAAGGATGTGAAAGACCTATACAATGAAAACATAAAAAAAAACTCAAAAATGAAATTAAGGAGGACTTGAGAAAATGGAAAGACCTCTCATGCTCCTGGATGGGCAGAATGAATATTGTGAAAATGGAAATCTTACCAAAGGCAATATACAGTTTTAATGAAATACCAATCAAAATCCCAACATTGTTGTTCACAGAGATAGAAAAAATATCTCAAATTTCATATGGAAAGGTAGAAGGCCTTGGATATCCAACCATATCCTCAGCAAAAGGAACTCCTCTGGAGGCATCAGCATACCTGATCTGAAGCTATATTACAAAGCCAAGTAATAAAAGCAGCATGATACTGGCAGAGGACTGTTTCATGAGTATTATGAGCTCACAGGACCACTCCATGTGTACTTGGAACTGACAGGTCCTCCCCATGTTTATTCAGAGCTGTCAGGAATGCTGCCTGTGTGTTCTGAGCTGACAGGTGTGCTCCATGTGTATTAGGAGCTGACAGGATATAGATATATATACATATATACATATACATATACATATATATATATATATATATATATATATATATATATATATATATATGTTCGGAGCTGCAGCACTGCTCCATGTGTATTCAGAGGTGACATGACTGTTCCATGTGTAATCAGGGCTGAGGGGATGGCTCCATGTGTGCTCCAAGCTGACAAGTCTGCCTCATGTGTATTAGGAACTGACAAGACTGCTGCCTATGTATTCAGAGCCGACAGGACTTCTCCATGTGTATTGGTAGCTGAAAGTTCTGCTCCAGCACTCAGAGCTGACAAGACTGCTGCATGTGTTTTGGTAGGTGATAGGACTGCTCCATGTGTATTTGGAGGTGACAGGACTGCTTCATGTGTATTGGGAATTGTCAGGCATGCTCCATGTGCATACATTGCTGACAGGACTACTCCATGTGTATTTGGAGCTGAGAGGTCTGCTGCATGTGTACTCAGAGCTGACAGGTCTATTCTGTATGTATTCTAAGATGGCAGGACTTCTCCAAGTGTATTCGGAGCTGAGCGGACAGCTCCATGATTATTTGGAGCTGAAAGAATAGCTAGATGCATATTCAGAGCTGACAGGACTGCTCCATGTGTATTGAGAGCTGAAATGACTGCTCCATGTGGACTCGGAACTGAGAGGACTGTTCCCTGTGTACTCAGACCTGACAGCACTGCTCCGTGTGCATTCGGAGCTAACAGAATTGCTCCATGTTTATTCAGAGCTGATTGGACTACTCCATGTATATTCAGAGCTGACAGTACTATTCCATGTGTATTTGGAACTGAAAGGACTGCTCTGTGTGTACTCAGAGCTGACAGGACTCTCCATATGGAGCTCACAGCACAACTCTGTGTATATTCGGAGCTGAGAGAACTGCTCTGAGTGTGTTTGGAGCTTACAGGACTGCTGCATGTGTATTCTGAGCTGACAGCACTGCTCTGTGTGCATTTAGAGGTGATACAACTTTCCATGTGTAATCAGACCTGAGAGGACTGCTCCATGTGTGTTGGGAGCTGAAGGACTGCTCCATGTATTCAGAGATGACAGGACTACTGCATGTGTTTTGGTAGGTGACCGGAGTCCTCCATTTGTATTCGGAGTTGACAGGACTATTCCATTTGTATTCAGACGTTACAGGACTGCTCCGTGTGTGTACTCGGAGTTGACAGGGCCATTACATCTGTATTCGGAGCTGGCAGGGCTAATCCATGTGTATTTGGAGCTTACAAGACAGCTGCATGTGTATTCAGAGCTGAGGGAATTGCTCTGAGTGTAGTCAGAGCTGACAGGATTGCTACATGTGTATTTGGAGTGACAGGACTGCTGCATGTGTATTCAAAGGTGACAGGACCACTGCATGTGCATTTGGAGTTGACATGATGGGTCCATGTGCATTCCCAGCTGACAGGGGCTCTCCATGTGCAATCAGAGCTGAAAGAACTGCTCCATGTGTATTCGGAGCTGAGAAAACTGCTCTGAGTGTATTCCGAGCTAACAAGGCTGGTGCATGTGTAGTCTGAGCTGACAAGACTATTCCATGTGTATTCAGAACTGACAGGACTGCTCCATATATATCGGGAAATGACAGGACCGCTCCATTTGTATTCAAAGCTGACAGGTCCTCTCCATGTGCATTCGGAGATGAAAGGACTGCTGCATGAGGATTGGGTGTTGCCAGGACTCCTCCATATATATTCAGGACTAACAGGGCTGCTCTATGTATATGCAGAGCTGAAAGGACTACTCCACGTGTATTTGTAGTTTACAGGATAGCTCTGTGTGGAATCGAAGCTGAGAGAACTTTTTCGAGTGTATTCAGAGGTGATAGGACCAGTGCTTGTGTAATCGGAGCTGACAGGACTGCTCCATGTTTATTCAGAGCCGACAGTACTGCTCCATATGTATTTGGAGCTGACGCCAGTGCTCCATGTGCATTAGAAATTCACAGGACTGCTGCATGTGTATTCTAAGCTGAAAGGAATGCTTCGTGTGTACTCAGAGCTGACAGGACTGCTGCATGAGTGTTAGGAGTTGACATGACTGCTCCATGTGTATTTGGAGCTGGTAGGGCCTCTCTTGTGTATTCAGAGCTGACAGGGCTACTAAATGTTTATTTGGAGCTTACAGGTCTACTCTGTGTGTATTCAGAGATGACAGAACTGATCTGACTATATTCGGACCTTACAGGACTGCTACATGTGTATTCGGAGCCGACAGGACTGCTCCATGGATATTCGGAGTTGCTCCATGTGTATTTCAAGCTGAGAGGACTGCTTCACGTGTATTCAGAACTGACAGCATTGCTCCATGTGTATTCTGAGCTGACAGAAACACTGCATGTATATTCAGAGGTGACAGGACTGTTGTGTGTGTATTCTGAGCTGACAGGACTTCTCCATATGTATTGGTTCTCCATGTGTATTGGGAGCTGACAGGACAGCTCCATACACAATCGAAGCTGACAGAATTGCTCCATGTGAATTTGGAGCTTATGGGACTGCTCCGTGTGTACTAGGAACTGACAGGTCTGCTGCATGTGTATTCAGGGCTGATAGGAGTTCTCCATGTGTATTAGGAACTGACACAACTGCTGCACGTATATTTGGAGCAGGCAGGACTGCTCCATGTGCATTCTGTGCTGAAAGGACTGCTCTGTGTGTACTCAGAGCTGATAGGACTGCTGCATGAGTATTAGGAGTTGACATGAGTGCGCCATGTGTATTTGTAGCTGACAGGGCCACTCCATGAATATGTGGAGCTGACAGGACAGCTGCATTTGTACTCAGAGCTAACAAGACTGCTGCACGAGTATTAGGAGTTGCCATGACTGCTTCATGTGTATACAGAGCTGAAAAGGCTACTGCATGTTTGTCGGGAGATGACAGGACTGCTGAATGTGCATTCGGAACTGACAGGATTTCTTCATGTGTATTCAGAGCTGATAGGATTGCTCCATGTTTTTTGGAGCTCACTGGACTGCTCCATGTATATTTGGAGCTGACTGTATGGCTCCATGTGTATTCATAGTGGATGGGACTGCTTCTTGTGCATTAGGAACTGACAGTTCTGCTGCATGTGTGTTTGGAGCTGACAGGAGTTCTCCATGTTTATTAAGAACTGACAGGACTGCTGCATATATATTTGGAGCGGACAGGACTGCTCAATGTGTATTTGAAGCTGAAAGCACTCCTCCATGTGTACTCAGAGCTGACAGGACTGCTGCATGGGTATTAGGAGTTGACATGACTGCTCCATGTGTATTTGGAACTGACAGGGCAGGTACATGTGTATTAGGAGCTTACTTGACTACTCCATGTGTTCAGAGCTTACAGGAATACTCTGTGTGTATTCAGAGCTTTCAGAACTGCTCCAAGTGTAATCAGAGCTTACAGAACAGCTGCGTGTGTATTTCGAGCTGGGAGGACTGCTCCACATGTATACAGAGTTGTCAGGAATGCTCCATATGTATTCAGAGCTGACAGGACTGCTCTGTGTGTACTTGGAGCTGACAGGAATGGTCTGTTTGTATACAGAGCTGAGAGGACTGCTCCATGTGTATTCAGAGCTAAATGGACTGCTGCATGCATATTCAGTACTGACAGGACTGCTGCATGTGTATTTGGAAGTGGGAGAACTTTTCCATGTGTATTCCTAGCTGAAAGGACTGCTAAATGTGTATTTGGAGCTACCAGGACTGCTCTGTGTGTATTCTGTGCTGACAGGACTGCTCCACGTGTATTGTGAGCTGTCAGGGCAGCTTCATGTTCATTCCAATTGACAGGACAGCTCCATGTGCATTTGGAGCTGGCTTTAGTCATGTAGCTTTAAAACTTAAAGCCCACCAATAATGCAAAGAACTCAAAGTGATGTCAGACTGTCCACAAAAAGGCCTATAAAAATTCACATCCACTGGAGCATGTGGATGGGGAATTTTGGAGTATTGGCTCTTCTCCGCCAATACATAATAAAGCTGAGTTCTCTAGCCTCCCTAAGTAGCACATCAGTACTCTAATTATTTGAACCTAAGTTATTTGCAGCATTGTTTACCTTAATCTCTACCTGCCACTAACCATGATGGTGTCATACACCATGCCTGCTTCTGTCATTGATCTGGGGGCATGTTCAGCCATCAGGCAGAGGTGTGGGAAGGCTTCAGGGTGACCCTTAGTGTTGGAACCTGTGGTATTATGGATCCAGGTTCATGGGTGCTTGTAATTTATATCTGTTGTTTTAGGACTGTGACTTAATGTCTTGTCATGGAGCCTTTAGGAGATGATGACTCCAGCAGAAGTGGAGGGTGACTTGGGAAGTTGGTTTAACCAGATACCCTGTCAGAGCTTAGCCTGGGTAGTAAAGCCTCCTCCCCAGGGAAGCTAATCCTTCCTCTTTTTCCTGAACCCTCTTGCATCCCCTCAGGAAGACACAGCCTGGGCTCAAGGCCACAGCCCAGTCAGAAGCCTTGTGTGTGCTTCTGCCTCATTAGGGGCCATTAACCTCTGGATCTATAATCTCTGTGGCTCTGAATCTCTGTGACTCTCTCTTTAACTGTGCTAATCTAGGCATGTGGGTGTGACCACACTATGTACTGTCACTGGCCCATCTGTCTGTAGTATCTCAGTGTTTTTGAGTGCCTATTACTTTTGAAGACTTCTTAAAGACCTGGGGCCACGTGGTCAGTGGTTGAAATTAGGATTCGCACTTCCTGACATGGTGATCTTGATTAGGCAGTGGCCAAAGATTTTGTGCGAAAAGTGTAATGGTAGAATTATCACCATATCTAGGTGCAAATTATGTAACAGAATAATAATAAAACATCAAGATATTGGCTTAAAAACAAAAACGATCTTAGATGTCAGAACTACTGGAGAACTACATGAAAATTAAGCCATGGGCACTGACTTTCTGAAAAGGGTGAAAATGCTCTGGCAACAACTGTAAGAGTGGAGCGATACAGCTGGTCATGATGGCACGTGCCTGTAATTCAACAGTGGGTAAGAAAGTCAAGGTTGTCCTCAGCTACATAGTGACTTCAATGCCCAACTATGGCATATGAGATCATTTCTGTAACAAGACATGTAAAGAGCTGAGAACTCTGAATGCATCAACGATTTACAGGATTGGAAAAAGATAATACTTGAGTGAAAAATGTTTCTAAGAAATGATTGAGAGTGTGTATGTGGGAGTGTTTTAAATACGGAATATTGGCAAGAGAGATGGCTCAGTGATTAAAGGCACTCACTTGCAAAGTCTGATGGTTAGGTTCCTCATTATTCTCCAAAGGCCAGACTCACATATGAATCTGCATTTGTTTGTAGTGGAAAGAGGTTCTGGGGTATCAATTTCTTCATATTAGTTCTCTGTATCTTCTTGAAAATAAAACAAATATATAAAAATGTATATAATAGCCAGGCGTGGTGGTGCACACCTTTAGTCCCAGCACTTGGGAGGCAGAGGTAGGAAGATCACCATGAATTTGAGTCCACCCTTAAACTGCATAGTGAGTTCCAGGTGAGCTTGGGCTAGAGTGAGACCCTACCTTGTAAAACAAAACTCAAAAAAAAAAAAAAAAACATATAGAATACATTACATTTCTTGGTCATTTGTGAGCAGAAACCATTCTAATCTTTTCTGCATCATTCCTATTTTGGCATTTGTACTGCTAAAGTAAGCACTCCTGCCTGACTTTACAGAGAAAACCTGTGAAATAGTTATTGGGTTCTGACCTTACTCTTCCTGTTGCTCAGGCCTAAAAGTTGGGGCTTTCTTGGTTTTTCCCTGTACACAGGGATGCTGCTGGGGTTGAATCCTTTTCACTGAGTGACAGAGATCAGAGGAGAAATCTTTGGATACTCAGGGACAGAGGAATGAGGCATGCACCCCGAACCTTCCCAGAAAACATGGCCTACCTTGTTCTCTGGGTGTTCCTGTGCCCCTGGATATTTTTCCCTCTGTTCTTTCCCTGTTTCCTCTTCTTTTTCTTTCAGGCAATGTCTCTATAGCCAAGAATGTCCTGGAACCCACTATGTAACCCGGGCTTGCCTAAAGCTTGCGGCAATCCTCTGCCTCCTGCCTTCCAGTTACTTAGATACCTACATGAGCCCCAACCTCCAGCTACCTGACACTTTTCCCCTTGTGTTGGTTTGATTTAGGGGTCTGAATGCTGGGTTCCCAGCTGATGGAGATTTGGGAACTAATTCCTCCTGGAAGTAGTGTATTGTTGGGGGTAGGCTTATGAGTTTTACAGCCAGTTTCCTTTTGCAAGTGTTTGGCACACTCTTCTGTTCCTGTTGTCCACCTGATGTTGGCAAGGGGGTGATGTCCTCCCTCTGCTTATGCCATCAATTTCCCCTGCAATCATGGAGCTTCCCCTCAAGCCTGTAACCCAAAATAAACCTTTCCCCCCAAAAATCTTCTCTTGGTCAGGTGATTTCTGTCAGCAATGCAAAACTGACTGCAACAGTACAGGTGGTACCAGAGGAGTGGGATTGCTGCTAGAAATCTGACTGTGTCTTTGGCCTTTTGGAGCTGATTTTCCAGAGAAATGTGGAAGGATTTGAAACATTGGCCTAGGTGACACCTTGCAGCATTGTAAGTACTGCTTGATGGAGTATACTGGTCAGAGGGGGGACCTAGAGACCTGGTGGTGGGGCGAGGAGAGGAGCCTGAAAACTGTGATCTTCTAGGCAGGTGGCTGGCAGTGGGATAGCATGGTGCTGACCTGGAGGGGACAGAGCGGGAGGATGGGACAATGCAAGTCCAGTGTGGACCTGATGATGTGGACTAGGTGGCACAGACCTGGACCTGATGGCAGGGACTCGGTGGCACCCCAGTGATGTGGATCCAATGGCATGAACCCAGTGATGCAGACACAATATTGCAGACCCAGTGACAGGAACCAACTGATGTGGACCTGTTGGTGTGGGCCCTGTGATGCAGCCCCAATGGGGCAGACTGAGTGTTGCAGACCCATCGGCAATGTTGGGGCAGGAGGATGGTATGGTGGTCTTGGTGGCTGGAAAAGGGAGAAAGCCTTGCAAGGCAGACAGGAATGAGAGCTGGTTCCCTGGCCTGGATTCTTGGAGACTGCAGGTAGCGCAGGAGCAAATATCATCCATGGCGTGGTGGCTGGTGCAATGGCTGGGTCGGCTGCTTGAGGGATTTGGGGGAGGATGGGGGGCTAGTTGACAGTGTGGGAATCAGCGGATTTCCTGCTGTACCCCTCTGTGCCATCCCACTGGAGGACTGCTATGACCTGCTGACCCTAAAACCCCACAGATCTTGCCTATTATTGCTCTACCATAGAGCTTCTCCCCCAGACCACATTACAATATACTTGTGAGCACATTCGTAAAGATTATTTGTATGAACTTTTCTCTAACTTTGACTGTGGTTATGCTTCATGGGTAATTTCTTTGAAATGTTCTCTCTCTCTCTCTGTGTGTGTGTGTGTGGGTGTGTGGGGCAGTACAGATGTGGAGATCAGAGGACTACGTCAGATGTGGCTCTTCACTTTCCATATTGTTGGAGGCAGAATATCTGTTCACCTCTGTGGCTGCCAAGTTAGCTGGCCTATAAGCATTGGAGAGATTATCTTGTGCATGCCACACAATTTGTTCAGTCACACTGTGATTACACACACTAGCTGCAGCATCTGGCTTTTTACTTGGGCTTTAAGGATCCAATATCATGTACTCACCACCCCCCCAGCTTCTTTCACACATGGTCTTATTATGTAACCTCAAACTTGTCTTCCTGCCTCAGCCTACTAAGTTCTTTTCTATAGGCATGCACATTAACTCAAATTCTTTAACTATTTTTACTAGTGTTTTGAATATATATTCTTCCCCCTTTGTTGACCTCACATCCATTTTAGGTCATGCATAGCAACATCTATGGGCTCCAATTCTACACTGAAAGGGTAGATCTGCAAGCTTTCTGGGCATGTGTAAAGCCCTGGGTTCAACTCTCAGCAAGAAAGGAAAATATCTTGATATTGACCATTTGCAATCATGTATTATTTTAATTTATATGTTTTTTATGTTTTTGAGATTAGTTTCTAATTTTTGAGATTTTTTTGTTTTTATTTTTATTTATTTATTTTTTTGTTTGTTTTTTGGTTTTTTCGAGGTAGGGTCTCACTCTAGCCCAGGCTGACCTGGAATTCACTATGGAGTCTCAGGGTGGCCTCGAACTCACGGCAATCCTCCTACCTCTGCCTCCCGAGTGCTGGGATTAAAGGCGTGCACCACCATGCCCGGCTTTGAGATTTTATTGTTTCATCAAGGATATTCTTTTTTTAAAAAAAGTTGTGTGTGGGGGTTTGGGTAGGCACACCAAGGTTTTTTCTTTCTTTCTTTCTTTCTTTCTTTCTTTCTTTCTTTCTTTCTTTCTTTCTTTATTAGTTAGATTTGTATTCAGCAAATACAGTCAGTTTGCTACCATTATTAGGCTCATCTGTGACCTACCCCTTCCCCTTGGCCCCCTCCTTGTTGAGGTATATGGGTCATGCATTGTGGAGTTAGCCCACAGTTATGGGTAAGATAAATGTCTCTGCATATCATGACCCAACATGTGGCTCTGACATTCTTTCCGCCCACTCTCCTGCAAAATTTCCCTGAGCCATGTTGGGTTCATTTTTGGTCTGCTTCAGTGATGAGGTGTTGGGGGCCTCTGAGGCTCTGGCTCTCTGATTTGGTAGGAGTTGATTTTTCTCTATGCTGATCTCCTTCCCCCTTGTGCTGGTGTCCGGTTCATCAGGAAAACAGCCCCCTTGCTTGTTTCTCCAAGTTTTCTTAGTTTCAGCCGGGGCCCTTTTGAGGTATGATGGGGTGGCTCTCTCCTTAGGGTCTACATCTATCTGAAAAAGAGAAGCAGATTCTCCAACGGAGAGTAAGTTAGCACAAGGACAAATGAGATAACCCTTACTTTTTTTTTATAGAGAATTTAATAGGTGTAGGCCCTCTTGTAGCCCACAATTGATAGTAGCTTGATACTGGAGAGTGGGCTTATGTTTGGATATGGTTCTGACTTGTTTCCCAGCTCCAGCTATGGGTCCTGTACCACTGAGGAGATCAGCTAGCCAAATTAAGAACAGTTGGTTCCCCACCATGGCTGTGTGCCACTGTTGCACTTGTGTGGGCATCACAACAAGTTATTTGCTGCTAAGTAGGTTAAGCAATAGTTGCTTGGACAGACATTGGTCATTTTCCCCCAGTCGCCCATGTAGCACCTTCTGGCACTAGACACGCTGACTGTCTGGGGACTGACTGTCTTCCAACTTACAGCCATGACAATCAATTCTGCATGTCAACCACATAAGGTGTTTTCAGCAGTAGGGTCTTACCACTAAACTTTGGTGGGTCATCAAGTACTCTGACCGAAATCTGTCTGTCTTTTAGGAAAACTTGTAGGTCTCTCTGATCACAAGCTCATTGTGGATGATAGCCCCATGCTTGTACTGAGAGTTACAGGTCAGTGCCCACTAAGAAAATAAGGAAAAAGATAACTAATATGCAAGAGTTAGAGGTAAGAGAGAGAGAGAGAGAGAGAGAGAGAGGGAGAGGGAGAAGGAGGGAGGGAAGATGTAGAACATTAAGGTTAGTCATGATCCTACCCTCTTCAGTGTCTTGTGGTTCAGGTGCTCCCTGTAAGGGCCTGGTGAAGGATCAGCCATTTGGTCTGTCTTTTAGCAAGTAGAATTTTATGGTACCATTGCCGTTTGGGTCTAGATTTGTGTTTCCCACCCCTTTGATGCCCTCCCCTCCCTCGCCTTCCATCGTAGTGTCTAGTCTATGAGATGCTTGCTGGATATGTAAGGTATCTTACCCAATCACAGAAAAAAAAATTGCCCCATAGTCTCAATCATCTACAGCACCTAACCTGAATCTACCCAAGATACACCAAGGTTTTTTGACACTCCAATAGAAATGGAAACCCAGATACTTGTGCCGCTTTCTGTATCAGGGTGGAGATTTGAGCCTTGGCCAGTAGGCTTTGAAAGCACATTCCTTTAACCACTGAGCCATCTCCCTAGCTCCTTCATCATGAAGATTCTTTACTATAACTGTCTTTCTTTACAAGCATGTGGTGTTTCACAGTGCAGTGACAGTACAGTTTGGTCCTTTTACCTGGTGTGTTATGGAGACATTAGGAGTTTTACCCACTGCAGGTTTAGAAAATTTCTTGTGATCTCTTTTTCACCATTAATGGTTCCCAATCTAGTTTTGTGATGTATACAAATACTGCTTACATCCACACATGTACACAGGTACAAAGAATAAAAGCTATGATCCCCTTATGGGCAAGCATATGCAATATTAGTTGTTTGAGTCTGAGTTACATCACTTTATATGAAAAGCTCCAGATCAACACATTTTTTCTGCCATGTTATTAAATTCATCTATTTTTTAATCTTTTTTTTATTAATTAGTTTTTATTCAGCAAATACAGTCAGTTTGGTACCATTATTAGGCTCATCCATGACCTACCCCCTCCCCTTAGCCCCTCCTTGTTGAGGTATATGGGTCATGCATTGTGGAGGTAGCCCACAGTTATGGGTAAATTTTTAATTTTTACATTTGTTTTTCTTCGAGGTAGGGTTTTACTGTAGTCCAGGCTGACCTGGTATTCAGTATGTAGCCTCAGGGTGGCCTCGAAATCACCATGATCCTCCTACCTCTGCCTCCCACATGTGCCACCATGCACAGCTATATTTATTTTTTAAAATATGTTTTAATCATGGACAAATGATCTTAGATGACACATCATCAAAGTAAATATATACATAACAATAATCCCAACATTCAAGAGGCTAAGGAAGAGATTAGCATGTTCAAGGGCAGCTTGGGATACATAGTAGGATCTTATTTTTAAATAAAAGTGAAAACCAAAGTAGATGTACCAACAACAGTAAGCATGTAAAAATATTATCTGCCACCTGCATAATAGGAGCAGGAAACTCATGGCATCAAAACAGAAGAGAGACTAGTCAGAAAAAAGTGATTTAGTGGACAGGGGATTTGAGAGGGGAAAAAGAGGGTATTGGGGTGGATTATGGTCATGGCATATTGTTTATATTTATGGAAGTTGTTAATAAAAAAGTTAAAACATTAACTTTAGAGAAATACATACAAATACTGTTGTATGGTCTCTAGCACAGTTAAAATGTAAAAGATTGATGTAAAGTACTGTCATGGATGTGTAGTAGTCTGACTTCCCATATACTGGTGTGAGTACAAAATGGTGATGCCAGTTTGGGAAAGTTTACAGTTCATTGAAACATGAACTTAGTTTGTGACCCAGAAATTATATTTATAGGTATTATGCAAATGTGTAAGCCCCCCCCCTCAAAAAAGTGTATCTCCACACTAACACCTGGAAATGTTTTCCTTATAGCATATTCCTAGATGCCCCAAACAGGAGGCAACACAAATGCCCGTGAACCTGGTTTACCACCTCTTGGTCCCATGTTCTTTCCTGTTCTGTTCTCAGAGGGAAGGCCAGACAAGAACCAGAGATGGTCTCAAGGTCTAAATGAGAACTTGGACAATAAAAGATCCAGCTACTTATACAGGTATCAATGTGGATCATTCTTTAAAAAATCACTGTTTTAATGTCTTCTTTTATTTTTATTTATTTATTGACAACTTCTATAATTATAGACAATAAACCAAAATTTCCTCCCCTTCTCACTTCTTCCTTCACAATTCCACTCTCCATTATATCCCCTCCCTCCCTCAATTTTCTCATTTATGTTCATGACATCATCTTTTCCTCCTATTATGCTGGCCCTGTGTAGGTAGTGTCAGATACTGTGAGGTCATGGATATTCAGGCCATTTTGTGTCTGACGGAGTGCATAATAAGGATTTCTAGCCTTCCCTTGGCTCTTAAATTCTTTCTGCCACCTCTTCCACAATGGACCCTGAGCCTTGGAAGGTGTAATAGAGATGGCTGAGTGCTGAGCCCTCCTCTGTTACTTCTTCTCAGCACCATGGTACCTTGCAAGTCATCCCAAGGTCACTGCTATCTGAAAAGAGATGGTTCTCTAACAAGAAGTGAGAGTAGCATTAATATATTGGTATGAGAATTAGGAGAAGTGTTTACTGGGCAGTTTGGTGAGTATAATATATACATTTAGCCAGACAGCAGCAGACATTACACCTCTAGGGCTTATGACTAATCCTGTCATAGGTTTTCATTATCAGGGATGTGTTCACTCCCATGGAGAGGGCCTCTAGTCAAATTACAGGGTGGATGGTTTGCCCCGTATCAGACATGGCGCAATTGCACCCGTTGGCTCATTTGGCCTGGTTGGCCAAATATAAGGCTTGTGGTGTCCATTGTTGAGTATCCTCACTAGTGATTTCCCTCTTTCCCATTGAACTGCATGCACTGTGGCTTTTTCCAGCTTTCTATCAGCTAGTTTACATGAAGTAGTTTTCAGCTCAGCTCCAGCAGGACTTCTCAGTATCCTTGCAGCCCAAGTATATGAAGCCTTCAGCAACAGGGACTTACCATCTATTCCTGGTGGGAAACCAAGGTCCTTGGCAATGGCCTGTAATGTTTGGGCAGCATCAGGGGCTTCCCTTGTCAACAATTTACTGGAAGGTATCACATCCCTGGAAGTGAAAATTTTCTACTAACAACCTATGACTCCTGAATGTTCCATTGTCCAAAAAAGTAGGTATATCTATGACTTATTTATATCCTCTTACATTTTGATTAGCCCCTCCTCCACATTTCCTTTACTCAATCTCTTCTAACTTTTACTTATTTTATTTTATTTTTAAATTTTATTTATTTATTTTAGATACAAGGAGAGAGAGAGAGAGAGAGAGAGAGAGAGAGAGAGAATGGCACACCAGGGCCTCTAGCCACTGCAAATGAATTCCAGATGCATGTGCCATGATGTGCACCTGCCTAACGTGGGACCTGGATAATCGAACCTGGGTCCTTAGGCTTTGCAGGCAAGCACCTTAACCACTAAGCCATCTCTCCATCCCCTAACTTTTATTTTTCATTATTTGTATTTCCTTACTCGTGGGACCTGGATAATCGAACCTGGGTCCTTAGGCTTTGCAGGCAAGCACCTTAACCACTAAGCCATCTCTCCATCCCCTAACTTTTACTTTTCATTATTTGTATTTCCTTACTCATGTCTTGCATTGACCTTCCTATTCCATTAAGTTGGTTTCCTGTGTTCTCCTTCAGGAGTTGGTTTTCTTCTTTGGTTCTTTTGATTTCTTTGAGTATGGACATAATCATTTATTTTGAAATCTTTGTCAGGCATTTCATCTAAAACAGTCTCACTGGGCATCATTCATGATGGATTTATAGTTTTTGGTGTGACCGTATTGTCTTGATATTTTGTGTTCCTTTTATTATTAGTGCAGAGATTTTTGAATCTTGAGTTGATTTGATTCTTGGCTTTTTCTAATTATCTTCTGTGTTCTTAGTGTGCAAATCTGACTTTATATATCTTCTGGAGTTTAAGTAGCTCTTATACAACAAGAAAACAGTAGAAAAGACCCTAGGTATTCAGTTTTCTTGCTACTCAAGCATTCTGATATACTGGGTGGAACAATTTATTGCCAAATTCTAAAATTCAACTGAGCAGTATACACATTCAATCTGGAGTACTTATGCAGTATTGGCTGTCAGAATTCTGGATTGACCAGGGTGACTTGAGGAATACAAGAGAGAAGAGACAACCTCAACAGCACAAACATTAATGGTGTGTACCAAGGGGCAGCCGTCTCCCACAGGAAATGAGAATGGTGGCACCCTTGAAACAACATTGGGGATTTTAAGGAGTTTGGCTTCAGGGAAGCCTGAGATGGGGATAGTAGGATGGGGGTAGTAGGGCTAAACAAACTAGGTTGTCACTATCCACTGTTTATTTTTCTTTGGGACTGAATAATGGGAAGAAACAGCCTCTTCTTTGTTTACTAATCATCCACTGAGAAAGGATTAGGCCTGCTTTTTGAGTGGCCTGATAACTCCATGAGTTTGGTCATCTTTAAACTTGCCAGTTTTATGGTCAGAAAGTATTTTCCAGTGAGGTCAGTAATTCATAATTCCTTCATTCCAGAGCCTGAAGACAAAAAAGGGAGCAAGGTCAACATAAGTCTCTTTTTCCTACTGACCAATGGGACTAAATTGGGGCTGGCAATCTTGTCTCCTCAGCCTGCATTTAGGCAGAGTTCTCCTTTGCTCTTGAGACAACTGGATGTCTGGTGTCTGGTGTCTGGTGTTCCACCTTTTTCTTTTCAATGTCAGCCTTGTGATAATTACAGGAGGCAAGAAGCAGATTATTATGGGTAAGTTGTTGTGAGTATGGGTGTATAGGCTGCGTTGAAGTATGTCATTTTTTACAGAATTGATTTCTTGTTTGATGAGTTGGAGTAGACAGTTGAGCAGACCAGAAGCTACGATTAAGATGAGAAGAATAGTGATCAAAGGACCCATGAAAGAGCTTACCCATGGAAACTATTTTCCCAACCCTGACCAAAAGTTGCTCTCATGGATTTTGTTAACCTCTTATTTTGTCTATCACTTGTTGAATAATATTGGAATTGTCTATAATATTGAAGAAACATATTCCAGTGAATTATTGACAACCAATATGGTGCTTCAATAATAAAAAAATCAATATTGGCTCTATTTTGTAGTAATTGAGTTTTAAAGTTCTTCCATTTCATGCTTAATTTCTGCCAGAACTCATGCAGTGGTATTAGCAGTTTTGCTAAAGATGCAGGCCAACTTAAGATACTTCCTTTTTTATCCCTGTAACAAGGCCTGGAATGAGCAAGATAAAGGCTGTTGTGACTGCTACCTGTTTGGGATCCAGGAGGATAAAATTATCATCACAGTTTGAGGGCAGATTCTTGGTATTCTGGTGAGAATGTTTAGGGATGGCTGTAAGGGGGGAATCCATCTGATGGAGCAAATTCCAGAGAAGTTAGCAGGCAGGGTGTGAAAGGCCATTTTATTTCAGAGGAAGACCCATGCCATGGGCAACCATTTGGCAGTGGACAGGGATATGGTTTGTTCAATAGAACAATTAGGAGGTGTTTGAGGGTGTTTTAGAGGTGGTCAAGGGGGGTAAAATTGATGCATAGGCAATGCTGGACAGCCAGGGTGACTGGGAGTGCTGATTCTGTATGGAGCACAGGATGGTCTTGTTTGATAATTCTATCTCCAGTGATATTAACATATTCATTATACCTAACAGATAGACCCATGTGATTATTAGCTAATTTTTGGTTGACTGAGTTTCCCTCTTTTATGGAAAAAGAATATTTGTTCATGGTATCAACAGCCAATTGAACTCTTTCTGTTTTGAGTATTTAAAGATTCCAGAGAGCTGGTAGAGATGTTTATGCACTTTGTAGCCTTTGAATAGAAAATATCTGTAGAGCCTCCCTTTTTAAGTTTTGTACAAGACTATTTCTTTAATCTTGATGGTTGGCTGGAATCTTATAGATACTAAAATTTATATTATCAATTTAAAAGTGATATATCAGATTTTCTAAGGACCCTATTTGATCCCATGATGGAATATTTTTTGCCTTTATACTACCTAATAGGCCTAATTATATAATGTCAGGGCATAAAAATACAGTTTAGTATTGGGGGAGACCCTACAGTGGCAGGTCTTATTTGGGCCTCAGAGGTGACACATGTCTGGTGTAGCTTAAACATGAGTGGCAATAAATATTGTTAGAGATACAGTAATGTGAAAAGGGGCTACAAGCCTGTTACGTTTCAACTTTAAGATGAATTAAATAATGGATGGCACCTAGGAAAATTACCAGAAGGAAGTGTACCCAGAGTAGGATCTTTCAGAGGGCTTTTTGGTGTGAGAACAATTAGCAATTATTAGTTCTGTCAACACAAGAATAGTACTATGAGATGTAGGGGTGGCAGGGCTCTTATGGGAAGAGAAGAAAGTATAGGGCAATGAAATAGAACTATATCTGTTCTGGCATGAAGGGAATGATGTTTTCTTGTAACCAGAGTTTTTCTATGACATCCACAAGCTAGTCAAAGGTGAAGATTGGCTGGGTCATCAACCATAAGTCCTCCTGTATATGATTCAGGAACAGATGAAATTGTTGTAGAGTGAATGTCATCTGGCAAGTCTGTCTCAAGGAGGTCCTGTTCAGGTGTAGGGGAAAGTTTATTAATTTTTAAAGATGTGGGGCAAGTGAGTGTCACCCAACAAGAGTGAGGAGGGGGTGAAGGGATGATAGGACCCTCTACAAGCAGGAGAGATGGACCCAGGATGGGAAGACCTGGAGTTTGGCTACAATGAGAGCTAGTAAGATGATTTTGTGGGGCTTCTGCCATTTCGGAGACAGATATTGGTGTGCGGCATCAAAGATATAAACCATGTCTATCTCTAAGTTACGAAGAGGAGCCTCTGGATAGAGGGAGGAAAGGGTGGTATTAGTGTGTCTCCACAGTTCTGTTATAAGAAATGAGAGGAGAATAGTAGATAAGGAGGGAGGGAGTAGTGGAGTCTCAGAAGAAAGTCCAGAGGGAATCATAGGCCTCTCATGCACGAGTTCAAAGGGTCTGGTCATGGAATGATTTTTGGTCAGGCTCTAAGTTTAAGTAATGCTAGAGGTTAATTTTATGTTTATTTATTGACTTTTTATTGACAACTTCCACAATTATAAATAATATCCCATGGCAACTCCCTCCCTCCCCACACTTTCCCCTTTGAAGCTCTACTCTCCATCATATCCCTTCACCTTTATTTGATGTCATGATATTTTCTTCCTATTATGATAGTCTTGTGTAGGTAGTGTCAGGCACTGTGAGGTCATTGATATTCAGGCCATTCTGTGTCTGAACGAGCATGTTGTAAGGAGTTTTAGCCTTCCTTTGGCTTTTACATTCTTTTCACCACCTCTTATGCAATGGATCCTGAACCTTGGAAGGTGTGATAGAGATGTTTGAGTGCTGAGCACTCCTCTGTCACTTCTTCTCTGTGCAATTGTGCCTTCTGAGTCATCCCAAGGTCACTTCCATCTGAAAAGAGAAGCTTCTCTAACCAAAAGTGAGGGTAGAATTAATATATGGGTATGAACATTGAGAGAAGTGCTTACCGGGCAGTTTGGTGAGCATAGTATATACATTTAGCCAGACACAGCAGGTGTTACAACCCTAGGGCTCATGACTACTCCTTTTGTAGGTTTTAAGTACCAGGGATGTATTCCATCCCATGGAACAGGCCTCCAGTCCAATTAGAGAGCAGTTGGTTTCCCCCATAAAAGACATGCCACTATTGCACCTGTTGGCTCATTTGGCCTTGTTGGCCAAATTTTAAGGCTTGCAGTGTCCACTGTTGAGTATCTTGACTGGTGATTTCTCTCTCTCCCATTGAGCTGCATGCAGCATGGCTTTATCAAGCTTTCTGTCAGTGGTCTACATGGAGGAGGTTTTCAGCTCAGCTCCAGCAGAATTTCTCAGTCTATTTTCAGTCCATGTATGTGGAGTCTTCAGCAATAGGGTCTTACCATCTATCCCTGGCGGGAAACCAAGGTTCTCAGCAATGGCCTGTAATGTTTTGGGGATATCAGGGACCTCCCTGGCCAACCACTCAGTGGAAGGAATCCCATCCTTGGCAGTGAAAAATTCTAGTAACAATTTATGTTCCATTGTCCAAAAAAGTAGGTTTTCATATGACTTATTTATATCTTCTTAGAAATTGATTAGCCCTTCCTCCATCTTTCCTTTACTCAATCTCTTCCCCAGACCTCACTTAGGCCTTTGCACCCCCATTAATCTGTTCTTATACTTCCATATATACAATACCATATATGCAATATCATCCTATTAATTCCTCCTTCCCTCTCTTTCTATTCCCTTTATATCTCCTTTATAGCTTACTGGCCTCTGTGACTGTTTACTCTTACTGACAAAGAAGTCCAATTATTTGTAGCTAGGATCCACATATGAGAAATAACATGTGATGTTTGATTTCTGAGCCTGGGTTACCTCATTAGTATAATCCTTTCCAGATTCATCCATTTTCATGCAAATTTAATAACTTCACTTTTCTTTACTGTTGATTAGAACACCATTGTGTAAATGTGCTAAATCTCCCTTATCCAGTCATCAGTTGAGGGACATTTATACTGGTTCCATTTCCTAGCTATTGTGAATGGAGTGAGAATAAACATGGATGTCCAAGTAGCTCCAATGTATTGTGATGAGTCCTTAGAGTATTTGGCTATGGTTGGTTTAGGTAGGTCATATGACAATTCTATTTTTAGCTGTCTCAGGAGCCTCCACACTGATTTTTTTTTCTCTCATTTTAGTTCCAGGGTTAACTTTGTGAGCGTTTCTTTGATGGTATGGTTAATTCTCTCAACCTTGTTAGAGGATTGGGGATGGTAGGAAATTTGAAACTTACAGGGATCTGTAGGTACCTGGCAATGCTTTCGGAGAGAGTGGAGATGAACTCTGGGCCATTGTCTGGTTGTGTCGAAGATGGGAAGCCAAATTGAGGACTATTTCTGCAGTCAATATCTGAGCTACTGTGTTAGCTTTGTTTGTGGTGGGGAAGGCTTTTATTTGTTTGTTTGTTTGAGGTGGGGAAGTCTTCTACCCATCCGGAAAACTTATTCACAATAACTAAAAGATATATGTATCATTTAACAGGAGGCATATGGGTGAACTCTACTGGCTAATTCACGGATGGTAGAAGGCCCCACATCTGGTCGGTAGGAATTTGAGGGGGATGGATGTTGGATTTAGAGTGTGCTCCTTGGGAGATATCACTAGTCTGAAAGAGCATTGAGGAATTGTCTATCTGAGGGTTGGAAGGAGGTGTAGTTTTGAGGGAAAGGAAATAGAGCTTGGTTAGAGTATGAAACAAAGAATGCAGGTATGAAAGAATCTCTTGAGTGAGAGGGACCAGGGCAGAGAAGGATTGGTATGCTACGAAAGATAGGGAGGTGGAGTGGAGATCTGGGTGTGTCAGGGCAATTTCATGGGACTATTTCTCAGTGTGGTTGTTTGAGAGGGAGATGTCCTCTTTGTCTTTCTGATAGCCTCGGTAGAGGATGACTGCTGCCTTGAAGGGGAGAAGACAAGCATTCTGAAAGTCTTGGATTAGGGAGGCAGTAATCATTGGAATCCATTTTTGGGTGAAGAAGCCTCTTTCCCTCCAAATTAGAATACTTGAATGGATGATATTATAAGCTTATATTTTTTAAAGAGTTATATTTATTTATTTATGACAGAGAGAATGAGAATGGGCACACTAGGGCCCCTACCCACTGCAAATGAACATCAGGTGGATATGCCATCATTTGCATCTGGCTCACATGGGACTTGGAGTGTTGAACCTGGGTCCTTAGTCTTCACAGTCAAGTGCCTTAACCACTAAACCATCTCTCCATCCCTATAAGCATATTTTGAATCTGTATAAATGTTAATGGAAAGATGCTTAACCAGAGTTGGGGCTTGAGTAGGGCTCTTATTTTAGCCTGCCTGGACTCAAAAAGTTTGGCTTTAATAAGGGTACAGGTATTAGCAGAGTTGTGGTGGCCTTGGGTGATCATATATCCTGATGCATAGGGGATGATTTCAGTGAGATACCATCTATTAGCCAGTCAAGAGTTTGAGGTTCAGTGAAAGGGTGGTCAGTGATGTGAGTGAAGGGATTGAGGGAGAGATCTATTATCTCAGAGCATGAATGTAAGGGGACTTGGAGAGTGGTGGTTGTGGAAGCAGGGTAGCTGAATTGAAGGTTGGGCAGGGCTGGAAGGACAGGTGAAGGTCAAGGAGGTATGCATGCAGGCTTTGAATTTGAGATGCAGGCAGCGCCAAGAAGGTTCTATGGCTGAGGAGGTCTTTAAGGGAGTGAGTAGATACTTACGGCGCTATGTAAAGAGATGTTATTAGCTTCATGAATGATTAAAGCAGCTACTGCCAAAACCTGTAGACAAGCAGGTCAGCCCTTTGTGACCAGGTCCAATTGTTTGTATAGAAAGGCTACAGGGCCATAAGTGTCCCTGCACTGGCAGAGGAGTGCTATGGCATGGCCCTGGTTAGTGTGAAGGAAAAGGAAAAATAGCTTACAAAGATGTAGTAATTTTAGAGTGGGAGCCTCCACTAAAGCTTCTCTAAGACTTTGATGGGAGTATTTAGCACAGCAGAGGTGAAGCAAAGTTCATCAAGAGAGCCTCTATAGTGGCTTCATAGAGTGGCTGAAAAATGAGAGAGAAACTAGGTATCCATATGTGGAAGAAGTTACAGAGGCCCAGAAGTGACAGGAATTCCCTTTTTAAGGCAGGCATGGGACAGTCTAGGGGAGTTTGACTTGGTGAAATAGCTCGAAGAGAGAGAGAGAGAGTACCCTATGTAAGTTACAGTCTGCTGACAAATATGAGCTTTGTCTTTTGAGACCCAATAGCCCAAGGCAGCTAAGACATTGAGTAATTTTAGCAGTGTGTGTATCACAGATTTCATGGGAGGGACTACATAGAAGAACTCCATCTACATACTGTAAGAGATGACTAGGGTAAAGGCTTGGGGATAAGCAATCTCTTGAAGGGCCTGACCAAAGTAGTGGGGACTGTCCCTAAAACCTTTTGGTAGGAGTCTGCAGGTAGTTGCTGAGCTAAAAATTGTCCAGGTTCTCCCAAGTAAAAGCAAAAAAAAAAAAGGTTGTGAGTGTGGGTGATGGGTGATGATAAAAAAATACATCTTCGGGGCCATAGAGATGGCTTAGCAGTTAAGGTGTTTGCCTGCAGAGCCAAAGAACCTTGAGTCAATTCCCCAGGATCCATGTAAGCTAGATGCACAAGGGGACACATGTGTCTGGAGGTCGCTTGCAGTGGCTAGAGGCCCTGGTGTGCCCATTTTCTCTCTCCTTCTGTCTGCCTGCCTCTTTCTATCTCATGCTCTCTCAAATAAATTACTATTATAATATAATATATTTTAGGTATATTATATATAATTTTTTTTTGTTTTTCGAGGTAGGGTCTCACTGTAGCCCAGGCTGACCTGGAATTCACTATGGAGTCTCAGGGTGGCCTCGAACTCACGGCGATCCTCCTACCTCTGCCTCCCGAGTGCTGGGATTAAAGGCATGCGCCACCACACCCGGCTTTATTATATATAATTATATATATATATATATATATATATATATATATATATATATATATATATATATATATATCTTCAATGTCTAGGACAATAAAGCCAGTTGTAGTAGATGGGACAGAGGATAAAAGAATGTAAGGGTTAGAGATGACTAGGTATGTGGGTATAATTGCCTCATTTATTTTTCTGAAGACCTGGACTAACCAAAACTTCCATTATGGTTGACAGGTGTTAAAAGTTGGGCCTTTAGGAAGCAGAAAATTAAGGGCTTAAGTTCCTAGTAGCTGGTAGACAGTAGAGGATATTGGTCTTGGGTTATATAGGAGTGAGGATTTCTCATGGTGTTGAGCAATTGAGGGGTGTTTAATGTCCTAAACTGAGAGGTTAATGGCAACAGGAGGAAGAGGGAGGGATTTGTTTCCAGAGCGGTTTAGAAAGCAGGTATATTTGCTATTCAAGAAACATCACAAAAAAAGGTTTTTATTTAACAGATTCTGGAAGAAGTGAATGCTGCCAGGTCAGACCAATGTGTTTTGAAAGTTTCTATTGTTATTCTTGATGGACATCGAAGGTGTTGGATGTTTTTCTCTAATTTACAGCCTCCTTAGACCTCTGGCAAACCAAGTGTCAAAAATTCTGTTGGAATGGATAGCTGTGACTAGTGGCTCTTGTTCTCCCCCTTATGTACTCCTGCGTGTTTTACCCAAGATTAAACTGCAGTACCTGGGACAAGACTCAACTAAACTAAAATGGCAGATGTTTTTCATACATGTGCCTTTGATCAGGAATGAGAGGGCTAAAGGTAGAATGGATTTCACTGGATTTTATACATTTTTATCTGTTGTAAGGAAAATTGCAGGCAAGATTCAAAAACGTTATTGGAAAAAAAGTTCTCCACCCCAAGTTTGCTCTCTCCCCAGCCAGAGCTTGCTCACATTCCACCTGCCCCATCCCCTTTGCCAGCTCCTCCAGACATGCATGTGACTTCTAACCCTCGACCAGAGAGTTCAAATCCCTCAGTTTCCTGACAGTCTGGGTCATTAAAACCCACAGCAAAAACAAAACCCTAAATGTTCCTACATGCAGAGGTTCAGGTTAGACCTAACCCAGAACCAAGAGTGTGCCCTGTAATGACAGCACGGATATCTCTCCCTCTGCTACTGCTTCTTGCCACTCTTCCCTCTCATGCTCCCTCCTAGTGGACCTTCCTGTGTCTGGATGTGGACCCTTCCCCACCTGTATCCTTTCCTAGCATGAGAGGTACATGAACATCCATGGGGAAGGGGAACAGAACCCACCCTGCTGGGAATCTCAGCCTTGGGTAGCACGGTAAAAACAGACCCCTAGCCATGCCCAGTGAGGAAAGAGAGATCTCTTCTCCCAGGAAGGAGGCTGCCCCACAAGCTCTTTGGCAGCCAGCTAGGTACACATCTTCCCACAACCTGGGCTGCCAGGCCCAAGCCTTCTGCAGCCCCACAGCTCTTGGCTGAGGAACCAGGTGGATTAAAGCAAGCCACACAGAGGCAGAGACTCCAAAATGTTTAGTTGGAGAAAAGTCCTCATCTCCAAGTTCTCTCTCCAAACCCAGCACTTGCTCACACTACACATGCCCAGATCTTCGGCCAGCTCCTCTGGACTCTCAAGTCATTTCTGGCCAAGATAGGAGGAGGTTAGAATGGCTCATTTCCCTGCCAGGAAGGGTCACTAAAACCCACATGAACTCAAAACCTCGCACAAGAAGCCTCAGGCATGGAAAACTGCGCTGCCACCATGTCCCAAGCACAGTCATGAAACCTTCCCCAACCAAACTTCACCACATTCTTGACAATTTGGGGGTGGAGCCCTGAAAGATATGGCAATTGGAAAGCCAGTGGGAGCCTTGACTTACCCAGGAGTGGCAGAGCTCAAGGTAACATCTCTGAGAACCTGTTGCCAGCATGCAACAGCCCAACTTTTATGGAGGGTCTTTGCCAACACCCCCAAATCCATAGCTTCCGCAGGTCTCAATCCTCCGTGAAGAAGCCCCTGGGCCAGAAAGAAGCTCAGCACTGTTCAATGGCACAGAAAAGTCCCCTGTCTGCAGCACCACTGCTGCCAGCTACTAGGCTCCCCTGGCCTGAGACAATCCTGCCTGCAGGGGCTCAGGTCCCACCCAATCTATACCACAAGCACGTTGAAATGAGAGTCCAGAAACCTCTCCAGACCCCTCTCTCCTCCACGCCTTCCCCCTTGGGAACTTTCTTCTTTCCAGGTGTGGACTCAAACACACCTTGATCTCGTCCAGCTTGAGAGCATCCATGGTGTAGGGACACCAAAACCTGTGCTTGTGTAGAAGTGGGAAGAGGGCTCTCAAAGTCCGACTGGGCGTCTATCCCACACAACCCAAGACATTGAAAGGAAAAAAACACATTAGCAATTTTACTTTCTGAGGTCCAGCAGGCATCCGAGCCCTGGGTAGCAGCTTCCTAGCTATGTCCATCAGGCAAAGTTTCCTTCTACCAGGAAGTTGTTCAGGGGAGAATAACAGTCTGACTTTGAGGACCAGGAAACAAATTAAGCATTCTTTTCCTTTCAAAAGAATCAGTGCTCTTCCTCTGTCCCAATACAGGAGGCTGGACCATCCACAATGGCGGGTGGTAATCTCATAAAAATGAGAAAATTGAAGTGGCCTCAAACCAAGTATCACTTTTTTTCTGTGTCAATCTATATTTTACAGATCACTGTGCTCTGTATTTTCCTCCACTAAGTACACCAGGCCATTACTTTTTTTTTTTTCTTTTGAGGTAGGTTTTCACTCTAGATCAGGCTGACCTGGAATTCACTATGTAGTCTCAGAGTGGCCTTGAACTCGTGGTGATCCTCTTACCTCTGCCTCCTGCTGGGATTAAGGGTGTGCGCCACCACGCCCAGCCAGGCCATTACTTTTAAATTCAACTTTGCTCAAGTTCTCAGGACACAGGCAATACAGCCAGCCTATCCACCAGAACAGCACACAAACTGCTCCAATCACAACAAAGCCCACTTTCCCCTCTGAGGTCCTCATTATCCAATCCTTTACAATTCACATTTCTCCCTCTCTCTCCTTTACTGCCCTGTTACTCTGGCAAACCAGGCATAGAAGACAAAAATCCCCATATTCAGTCATACATATTTTCTGTAGCAGTTACTTTCTTGTTGCTACAACAAAATACCTGAACAGAAGCAAATGATGGAAGGAAATGCTTTACTTCAGCTTAAAGTTTTAAGGGAAAAATGTCACCATGGCAGGGAAAGCATGTCAAGAACACAGAGCCTGTGACCTTTTGTCACCTCAGCTGGGAGGAAGTAGCAAGAGTAAGCTAGCCAGTTCTGGCAAGGTGGATAGAGGATAAAATCCCAAGTCCCTCTTCCAGTGGCATACCACCTCCAGCAGTAGCTCCACTAGCTGGGGAGAAAGTATAATGCCTAATCACAAACACATGAAACTGTGAGGGGCATTTTACAGTCATACACCATAGCACATGACAAGTAAATGTGAGAATTCTTTTTAAAATAATGAGTATCTCTCAGACATATTTGATACAATAGCCACTTTCTTAGTTTCATTATTGAATACTTTTATTTCATTAGAAAATACCTCTTAAGTATTCAGAGTTGCATAGCAAACAAAGTGCTCACAAAATCCATTCTATTAAAATTATCCCATGTATAGGCTGGAGACATGGCTGAGAAGTTACATCACTTGCCTGCAAAACCTAAAGGTCCAGATTCAAATGGCCCACATAAAGCCAGATTCACCAAGAGGCGCATACTTCTGGAGTATGTTTGCAGTGGCTGAAGGCTGTGCCATTTCCATTCTCTGTCTCTCTTATCTGTCTGCATTCAAATGATTAAAAAATAATTATTTTAAAATATTTTTTATTATTTATTTATTTGACAGAGAAAGAGAGAGAAAGAGTGAGAGAGAATGGGAGCACTAGGGCCTCCAGCCACTGCAAACGAACTCCAGATGTGTGTGCCCCCTTGTGCATCTGGCTAGTATGAGTTCTGGGGGATCAAACCTGGATCCTTTGTCGTTGCAAGCGAATGCTATAACTGCTAAGCCATCCCTCCATCCCATTAATATTTTTTTTTTAGTTTGCCTAACGTAAAGCATAAAATCTAGAGAAAAATGGCCATATCATAGAAGCTATAAAAATTGCAAAGACTTCAGAACTAAGCTGAGCTTTTAAGGATACACAATTCAGGTCTACAGAACAAATGGAGACAATTTCCACTAGTGAAGCTCACAAGCATATCCCTAGGAAGTATGCAGCAGCCTTCCCACACACGGGTCCTAACCTTCTGAAGTACTGGTGGGTCTTTCTCACTCAGAAGTAGCCTTGGAGGAAAGGCACCAGCAGGCAATAGTGCAGGTGTTAACTGGGGACAGAGGGCACAGTGCCCACACTTTAGAACTAATGGGGTAGAGTCAATATGCTGTGAGCTCCTGTGGCTCTCTGGAAATTGAGCCCATGTTGTGAATAGGATTCCTGGTCTTCGGAGGCCTTACTAGTTTGTTCTTGGAGGCTCTAAGTTTACCTTAGCCTCTTGTACTCTTGGTGTTTGCAATCTCAAAATAGAAGCAGAGGCTACTGAAAACATTCTTTTAAGCATTTATCAAAACTGATGATTCCAGGAAGAAGAAAGATTACTCAGTGGTTAAGGCACTTGCCTGAAGAGCCTAAGAAGCCCTGATTGGTTCCTCAGTACCCACAAAACGAAATGCAAAAGGGGGAACATGCAACTGGAGTTCGTTTTCAGTGGCTAGAGCTCTGGCGTGTACCTATTTTCATATTCATTCTCTCGCTCTTTCTCTCTCTTGCTCTCTTTACAATAAAATACTTTTTGAATTTTAATAAGAGAATAAAATTGGGCTGATGAATCCAAGATGGAGAGAGTTCAGTCGTTAATGCACATGCTTGGAAAGCCTACCAGCCCAGGTTTAATTCCTAGGCACCAATATAACACTGTATGCAAAGGAACATGAGCATCTACAATCCCAAAACAACTATGGCAATCGGAGCCAGAGCAAGTAGAATCTGAAGCTCATGAGCCATGCTAGTTTTATATTCTTTTGTAGCACCAAGAGCACAAACACATAAGCTGTCCTCTGGTCACCACACATGTGCTGGGAACCACACACATATACACACAAAAGACAAACACTGGCCTGAGAGATGGCTTAGCAGTTAAAGCACTTTCCTGCAAAGCCTAAGGACCAAGGTTTGATTCCCAAGTACCCATATAAGCCAGATGTACAAGGTGGCACATGCATCTGGAGTTCATGTGCAGTATCTGGGGGCCTTGGCATCCCATTCTCTCTCCCTCAAATAAATAAGTAAATAAATATTTAAAAATATTCTTTGAAGACCATTATTATTTTTAGAAAAGATAAACATTTAACACACTAACAAATTCTACAAAGTTTCTAGAAATGTGCTTTATAAGAAGCACCTCATGGTGCTTTACCTGAAAGGCTGGCACAGATCCACTGTTTGACATAAAGGAGGAGAGTCCTAGCAGTATCCAGACTTCTTACACCTTAGAGCTGCCACTGCTTTATCTGAAAGACTGACAGAGATCCCAACTCTGACATCAAGAGGGAGAGTGATTTTCCAGGACAGTCTGGGCTAGACTAACACCCTAACTAAAAAAAAAAAAAAAAAAAAATCCAGACTTCCACTATTATTATTAATCATAGAAATTCAAATTCAAATTGAATGCCACTGAAGCTTATTACTCTGCAGTCCTTTGGAAGAATTGCATGACTAGGGCTGTCAAGAATATGAATCAATAAAACATGAAAAGATTACACTTAGTGCTCTTAGGTTTACACAATTATTCCTACTGGGTGCACACACAAATAGGCCAGATGTGCAGAGCTGGGAAGGAGGCCTCTCCACTCTCTCCACATTGTCATGCTCTGTAGCTGATGACCTGCTCCACAGAAAACCATGGCCAGTGCTGCACACACAGGAGGAAGACACTGGAAGACAGACAGTTTGGGTGGAGTGCACTGTCACCAGTAGGGACACCATCTTCAAGGTAGGTGCTTACATAGGAGGAGTGACCAAGTTATCGTTAGGCCGCATCCTCAAGCTCATTCTGGCATCTCCTGAGGGGTGAGTCTTAGCCTCTGTTTATCTATGTCTGCTTCTCTAGGCATGGGCAGGCTGTCCAATGTCCCAAGAAACAAGTAGGGATGAGGATCTCTGAAAGTTGGGAAGCTTAGAAACCTTGATTCTGTATCTGAAGACAAAAAAACCTCTGAGGCATGGGGTACTAGGAACCTTAATTCTTTCTTCAAGGGCATGGACTCTGTCCATGTATGATGCTCCACCAGATAATCTCCTTGGTTCCAATCACTCCATCACCTTGAAAGACAGCCTTTTATGAAGGGTCACATTCAGAGAGCTCCATGACTTTAAGCAGGGACAGTAGCTAATGCCCTGGAAAATAGAGAATAAAATCAGTTAAGTTATCCAGGCAGAAGGCTCACACCTTTAAACCCAGCCCTCTGGAGGTTGAGGAAGGAGAATCAGTGTATGAGCCTAGAATGGTGACAGAGTGAGTTCCATATCAACCTGAGCTTGAGTAACATGCTATCTATCTTAAAACGTCAAGTTGCTTTAAGATAATGGATCATAAGAAGTGAGATGAAAAAATAGACAAGAGGTAAAAGACCATGGGAAAGCAAGACCAAGCAAAGACAGGAAGGAGGCAAGGCCCAGTGAGCAAAGGCAAAGCTGAACACAAGGCCAGGAGAAAGGAAGTATGGAGGCAAAGCTAGTTCAGGGCAGACGAAGCCATGCCAGGTAAGGGGAAGAGGAGAGCTAGCCAGGCCAGGCAAGGGGAACAGAAGGCCAGGCTATGTATAGAGAAGGGGAAGATCACACCAGGTCAGAACAGAGAAAAGGCAGGGAATGGAAATTGCTAGTCAGGGTAAGTAGGATGACAATATTGCTTGAAGGAAGAAAAAGCCAAGAAGGTCAGGGGGAAGGCATAGTCACCAAAGGCTAAGGGGAGGGGAAGAGACTGAACAGGAACAGCAAGACCAAGCAAGGCAACAGGCAGGCCAGGCAAAGACAGGGGGAGTCAACATGAGGCCAGGAAATAGCAGGGAAAAGCAATACCAGTCAAGGTAGACTGCAAGGCAAGGGGGAAACAAAGCTGGTTTGGGCCTGGGGAAGACCATGCCAGGCCATGGGAAGAAGAATCCAGGCAAGGCCAAATAAGGCAGGAGGGAAAGCATGGGGAAGGCAGCATGGAAGGCTAGGTTGTGCAAGAGTAAGTAAGGTCAGGGAAGTGACAATGCCAGACATGGTGACATGTGCAGCAAGGGGAAGGCAATGCCCACCCAATACTAGTATAACACAGTGCTTATTCAGGACCCAGTGAAACATGGAGGGCACAGAATAGGTGGGCACATGTGACATTAACAGAGAAGGCAAGGCCAAATGTCAATGTGAAGGCAAAGCCAGAGGTAAGGCAAGACCTAAGACATGGCCAGAAAAGGTGAGGGGAAAACAGGGAGAAGGCAAGGAAGGCTAGAGCAGGTAGGGAAGGCAATCTGGACAAAAAGAAAGCAGACTGGCAAGGGAGGGGAAAGGCAAGACTCAGGTAAAATCAAGGTGAAGGTAAGGGCAGGCCAAGGATAAAGGACAGGGGGAAGAAAGCCAGGGCAGTCAGGGTAGAAGAAAGGCCAGGCCAAGCCAGGCAAAGGGAAGGCACACCAGGTCTGCCAAAGGAGAAGGTAAGGGAATAAGACAACCAGGCTCAGTCAGGTGTATGCAATTCCAGGCCAGGCCCCTGGAAGGAAAGGAAAGAGCAGGCAAGGTGGACTGCAAAGCTAACTTGGCTTGCTCCAGCTCACATTGGCCAAGAAATGCTGAGTGCATGGCAAGGGTAAAGACAAATCCCATCTCATCCCAGAGAAGGGCAGACTGGGCAGGTGAAAGGCAAGGAAAGAGGATGGCTAGGGCAGGAGGCGAGCGAGGAAAGAGGACAGACATAGCCTGGACAGTAAAAGGAGGGAGAGGAGTGGCATGGATGGTGAGAAGCACAGGCCAGCAGAGGTCAGGCCAGGGGAAGGCAAGGGAGAACTCACATATGGCCAAAGGGAACCAACAGTAAGCCAAGACAGAAGGAAGGCAAGGGCAGGTGGAAGGAGGCCTGAGAAAGACAGAAGGAAGGCAAGGTCAGGCAAGGGAGAAGGTCAAGGCAAGTGCAAAGATGAAGCAAGAGGAGACAAGGCTAGGCACGAAGAGGTAAGATGGAACGCAAAGTCATTCAGGAGAAAGCAAGGACAGACAAGCCACAGTTAAGATGAGGCATAGAAGAAAGGTGCCGAGAAAAGGCAATGTGGAAGTCTAAGCCAGGAGACTAAAATCAAGAAAGGAACAAGGATTAAGGCAAATCAGCCCCAGGGGAATGCTAAAGAAGGCAGGCTAGGACAGGGGGAAGGCAAAGCGAGGCCAAGCAAGATGGAGGGTAAGGACAGAGGAAGGTATGGCCAGGCAAGAAAAGGAAGAAGGCAAGGTCAGGCAAGGGCAAATGCCAGGCAAGGACAGGTGGAAGGTAAGGTAATGCTAAGTCACATAAGCCAAGGGGTCAGTAAAGTCCAGGCTGGGGGTGGGGGTAGAGGGGAGAAAAGAAAAGGCTAGCATAAACAGGAAGAAAGGAGTGAAGGGAGATCACACCTCAAATAAATCAGTCCTCAATGGAAGAAAAGAATCTCTGAAAAATATATTGAGAAAAAGTATTGAAAACACTTCATGATATAGCTGTATGGAAGGACTTTCTGAATAAAGCACATTTATCCCAGAAGAAGACAAACAAAAAACTGAACCTCAGGAAATTAAAAACCTACTTACAGCTCAGGTAACCAACTCCAACTTCAAGTGGCACCATATAGCCCATTTACCATTGACCTCACTTCCTGGTCTACCTGTCTGACTACCCTGAGTAGAGACAGGAGAGACACTGGCACTCTCCAGCCACATTCATCATCCATAGGCACTATTTAGGCCACACAAGGTCCAGGTGAGTGCTCACACACTGCCTGTCTGCAAATATTCTGTCCTTTGAGTACAACCTGACCCATGCCCACATGCAGTGGAGATCAGTCCTATTTGACACTGACCTCACTCCACACCTGCACTTCTGTGCCATATTCATTAGGGACACTCAAGCTGATCGTACTCTCTAGCCCCAGGCACTGAATAGGACACTTAGTATACAGCTAGGCACTCTGAATTCTCCACATTTCAACCTTCTCTGTGACACTCAGTCTTGTGGGTACAACCCACCCATGCGTACTCAGATGAGGAATCAGACCCATTAGGTGCTGACCTCATACACTGCCTTTAGTAGGGAATCCAAAGCTTTTCACTCTCCAGATTAGAGCTACCTGGACACTGCACATACAAGGAGAAGCCTGTTCAGCCTCCAGTGTACCCAGCCCACACTTGTAGATAAAAAACAAGCTCATGCCCATCTGATTTAAGAATGAACAAGCTTTGCAACATGGGATCCCCAAAAGCTACTGTTGTTGCATTCATAGCAAGAAAAAAGGACTATCTATAGATGGGCAAACTCCAACCAAACCATATAAAACAAGAAAAATCAATCTAAGATAAGCCCAGCAAGAATGCAGAGTGCTAATGGAAGCCTCCAATGAAAACTGACAAAGAATTCCAAATATCAGGGCTGGAGAGATGGCTTATGGTTAAGGCATTTGCCTAAGAAGCCTAAGAACTCATGTTCAAATCTCCATATCCCACATAAACCAGCCATGCAATGTCATATATGTGCACAAGGGGGCACAAAAATCTGGAGTTTGATTGCAGTGGCTGAAGCTCCTGGTGCACCCACGATCTTTCTCTCACTCTCTGCCTCTCTCTCTCTCTCTCATAAATAAAAAAGAGAGTTTCTTCACAGACAAGCATACAATAAGCAAAGCCAATAGATTACCCACAGAATGGGAGAAAATGTTTGTGGGTTATCCAACTGATAGAGGACTAATCTCTCGAATCTACAAAGAATTCAAAAATCTAAACAGTAAGAAGTCAAACACCCCATTCACAAACTGGGGCAAAGAGCTGAACAGGCAGTTCACAGACGAAGAAATAGACATGGCAAACATACACTTAAGAAAATGTTCATCATCCCTAATCATCAGAGAAATGCAAATTAAAACAACTATGAGATTCCACCTTACCCCAATAAGGATAGCAAACGTCAAATAATCAAATAAAAATAAATGCTGGCAAGGATGTGGAGAAGTAGGAACACTCATCCACTGTTGGTGGGAATGTAGGATGGTACAACCACTTTGGAAAGCAATATGGAGACTTCTGAAAAAGCTGAGTATAGAGATACCAACAGACCCAGTTATTCCCTTACTGGGCATCTACCCTAAAACCTTCACACCCCAGGCTAGAGAGATTTGCTCAACCATGTTTATAGCAGCTCAATTTGTAATAGCTAAGAGCTGGAATCAACCCAGATGTCCATCACTAGAAGAATGGATAACTAAGATGTGGTACATGTACACAATGGAATTCTATACAGCAGTAAGAAAAAATGACACAATGAAATTTGAGGAAAAATGGTTGAACCTGGAACAGATCATTCTCAGTGAACTTACCCAATCACAGAAAAAAAATCTCTACATAGTCTCACTCATCTACAGCACCTAACCTGAATCTACCCAAGATACCTTACATACCCAGCAAGCATCTCCTAGACTAGACACTAGGATGGAAGGGGAGTGAGGGGAGGGCATCAAAGGGGTGGGAAACTCAAATATAGACCCAAACGGCAAAGGTACCATAATTTTCTACTTAATAAAGACAGACCAAATGGCTGATCCTTCACCAGGCCCTTACAGGGAACACTTGAACCACAAGAGAGGGTAAGATCAAGACTAAACTTAATCTTCTACATTTCCCTCCCTCACTTCCCCTCTCCCTCTCTCTCTCTCTCTCTCTCTTCTCTCTAACTCTTGTATAATAGTTATCTTTTTCCTAATTTTCTTAGTGGGTACTGACCTGTAACTCCCAGAACCAGCATGGGGCTATCATCCGTAATGAGCTTTTGATCAGAGAGACCTACAAGGTTTCCTAAAAGACAGACAGATTTCTGTCAGAGTACTTGATGACCCACCAAAGGCTAGTGGTAAGACCCTACTGCTGAAGATGCCTTATGTGATTGACATGCAAATTAGAATGGCATGGCTGGAAGTTGGAAGAGAGTCAGTCCCCAGACACTCAGCGCGTCTAGTGCCAGAAGGTGCTACATGGGCGACTGGGAGAAAAGGACCAATATCTGTTGAAGCAACGCATGGTCTAACCTACTTAGCAGCAAATAACTTGTTGTGATGCCCACACAAGTGCAGTAGTGGCACACAGCCATGGTGGGGAACCAACTGCTCTCAATTTGGCTAACTGATCCCCTCACTGGTATGGGACCCATAGCTGGAGCTAGGAAACAAGTCAGAACCATATCCAAACATAAGCCCACTCTCCAATATCAAGCTACCATCAATCATGCGCTACAAGAGGGCCTACACCTATTAAATTCTCTATAAAAAAAATTAAGGGTTATCTCATTTGTCCTGGTGCTAACTTACTCTCCGTTGGAGAATCTGCTTCTCTTTTTCAGATAGGTGTAGATCCTAAGGAGAGAGCCACCCATCAAACATCAAAAGGGCCCCAGCTGAAACTAAGAAAAATTGGAGAAACAAGCAAGGGGGCTGTTTTCCTGATGAACCGGATACCAGCACAAAGGGGAAGGAGATCAGCACAGAGAAAAATCAACTCCTACCAAATCAGAGAGCCAGAGCCTCAGAGGCCCCCAACACCTCATCACTGAAGCAGACCAAAAATGAACCCAACATGGCTCAGGGAAATTTTGCGGAAGAGGGGGCAGAAGGAATGTCAGAGCCACATGTTGGGTCATGATATGCAGAAACATTTATCTTACCCATAACTGTGGGCTAACTCCACAATGCATGACCCGTATACCTCAACAAGGAGGGGCCAAGGGGAGGGGGTAGGTCACGGATGAGCCTAATAATGGTACCAAACTGACTGTATTTGCTGAATACAAAACTGACTAATAAAGAAAAAAAAAGAATTCCAAATTTCAATTATGAAAAACATATTCAACAAGCTGAATGAGATCAAGAACAAATGGTTGAATGAAATAGAAGAAAAACAACAAAAAACTCAATAGACAGCTGAATAAAATGGAGACTCAAAACAACTCAATAGCTGACTGAATGAAGTGGATTATAACAACAAAAAGATTTCAATAGATAGTAGAATGAACTCAGTGAGTGCATGATCAAATGGATGAACAAATTCCTCCACTAAGAAAGTCAAAACAAGCAAGGTGTAGTGATACATATCTTTAACCATAGCATTTGGAAAGCTGAGCAAGGATTAATACGAGTTTGAGTCCAGCCTGAGACTAATTCTCAGTGAGCCTGGGCTATACTTGAGACCTTACTTCGAAAATTCCAGCAAGAAAAAGGAAAAGTCAAACCAAGACGTTAAAATTGAATTTAATAAAGAGATGAAGACACTAATGGAAAACTGATGGGAAACAAAAATGAACTTACTTATTTTGAAGGCTCTCAAATGACAGGAAATGCTTGCAAAGGTATAAAGGAAAGAGGAACTCTCAGGCACTATTGGTGTGAATGCAAATTGTACAGACAGTATGGAAATTAGTGTGGAGGATCTTCAAAAATCTAAGAATAGTTCTGCAATTCCACCCAGCTATATCGCTCCTAGACACATATCCTAAAGATTATTCTTTACTATAGAAATACTTGTTCAGCCATGTTTGCTCCTGCTTTATTCACAATAGCTAGGAAAGGGCATCAGCCCAGATACCCAACAACTGATGACTGGATATTGAAGATGTAGTACATATGCACAATGGAATTCTACCTAGTGGTAAGGGAAAATGAAATTATGACCTTTCTTAGGAAAAATAGATAGTCCTGGAAAACAATCATAATATGTGAGGTTACATAGACCCAGAAAGACATATTCTCCATTTCCTTACATATATGCAGATCCAAATATGGAATATATCGACTTGTTTATTGTACTAGTAAAGAAGGTAGAACGGTTCTTGGAGAAAGGAGAAGCAGTAAGGGATCAAATGTACTAGACAGGCAAGTGGAGGACCAGAATACAGGGCTGAGAAGGTTCTCAGGGAACACTTACGTAAAAAGAGAGAGGGCAGAGACAAAAAACCCCTAATTATCATGAATTCTATGGCATGAATCAGCACCACAGAAACCTTCCTCTTGGTTAGACAACTAAACGATAGAACACACTTAGACAGAAACAGAAGGAGGGATAGTTTGGGCACAAGTACCCTGCATGGTGGAGAAAGATTACAGTGAAACACATGATGTTCCTGGTAAATTCCAGTGCCAGAAATGGGTTAGCCCCCACAGTAAGCCACTAGTCAGAGAGGCCCATGAGCCCTCCACAATAATTCAGGCTATAGTCAAAGCATTTGGTTACCCACCAGAACTAAAGAGCAAGAACCCCTGCAGAGGACACACAGGATGGGTTTTCAGGACATTGAGAGATCATGCTGGAAATGAAATGGAAGCTAGCTCCCTGCTGACTAGGTCTCACAGTACTGGAAAACACTATGTAAACTGCTGGTAGATAAAAGTAAGTCACCAAAAGTATGTACAAGCAGTGGATCCTACAAGCTACATATCAACCAGCCACACAAGATGTACATACTGGGGGCAATAGTGATACTCAGGCTATGAGAGCAATCAACTGATCTCTGATTGGACATGAGACCTGTTCATAGAGAGGAAATTCATACCAGGTACTGAGAATCAAGCTTCCAGTGTACATAACTATTGATTTGTTACAGGAACACATCTCCTAAATTATGTTACCTGCTTCACACACAAAATAATCTCCCACAACAACCATAGTTCTCAGGCTGGAGAGATGTATCAGAAGGTAAAAATCACATGCTTGCAAATCCAGGAGTCATGGGTTTGAATCAACAGTATGCCTGCAGAGCCAGATACTGAAAGTGGTGCATGCATCTAGAGTTCACTTGCAGTGGTAAAAGACCCAAGCATGCCCATTTCCTCTCTCTGTCTCATCCATTCTCATAATTCTCTCTTTCATTTTTACACATTCTCCCTATCCCTGCCCCATTCTTGCTCTCTTTATTTGCAAATAAATGAAATATAGTTTTAGTATGCATAGCTTTATATATTCATAAAAGACACAAAAACTCTATAATTCTTGGTTACAACCATAGTTTCATTTAGAGAGTTATGAAAGGAACACTTGACTTCCTGAGTTTGCCTATTTATAACAAGAGTACTTGCTCTGTGTTCATAGTGGTTTTCTCAGCTCTATTGTTGAAATACTCAGGAATCTTACAGGAAGCCTTAAAAATCCAGAAATGAGCATGCATAGTAAGCTCTGCATGAATGTACCTTCACCGAATAAACTCCCTGTAATGAGCACAAATGCTTAATAAAGATGTGTTCAGTGATTCATAAATCAATGCACTGACAAGCTGTATCTTAAGTGATACACATTTAAGACCACAGCTAGTGGTCTTTGTACACTCGAAATGAGTGACAGAAATAGCTTCTTAATATCTATATTTAAACATTTATGTAGCAGTTCCTTCTTGTTGCTGGAACAAAACACCTGATCCCAATAATGTTCCACATCATAAGTGCCTAAAACCATGGTTACACTCCATGACCATTTCTATCCAGCAACTGTAATACTCACCCCCCCCCCAAAAAAAAAAGACCGGGCATGGTTGCACATGTCTTTAATTCCAGCACTCAGGAGGCAGGGGTAGGAGGATCACAATGAGTTCAAGGACACCCTGAGACTACATAGTAAATTCCAGGTCAGCCTGGGCTAGAGTGAGACCATACCTCAAAAAAAAAAAAAAAAAAAAAAAAAACTAAAACAAATTGAGAGAGAGAGAGAGAGAGAACCATTTGGATGGTGCTGCCAAATTCTTTATCCAGGGTGCGATGAATCAGGACTTTAAGTTGGAATAGGACATTCCAGAGGCACAGCAACTATTATGGCTTATTTATTAATTATTGCAGCCCTACTTGATCTGAGTTCAGATTGGAGTAATCCATATCTGTTTATGGTACTAATACCTCCTGCCATGATGAAGTTTCCCTTCTAAAATGTAAGCCAAAGTAAGCCCTTCCCTCTCAGCAGTTGCTTGTGCTCAGGCTGTTGTGTCCTCGCAATATGATAGTGACTGTAACAAATCTGTTCAAGAACATGACTTGTTAATGTGGTAGTACCAGCAACTGCATAAGACTTAAAAGTTGATTTTCAGAGGTTCAGTTCCTCTCATTAACAAGAATGCATCTAATATGAAAACACTACCTATCCCAATGTTAATCACCAACATAAACTATTTGTATATATACAACTATAAAAGGGTCAAGTGTTATCAGAACATATGTTATTCTCCAGCCATTTTATGATGTTATAAAATTATTTCTTAAAGAACTCTTTCATCCAAACTCCCTATCTAGTCTATTATATATAGTATCAACAGCACTAGCTCAAATGCTAGCACTAAGAGTATGGATCCCACAACACATATCCCACCCACTTTCAGCCATATGTCTTGGAATTTTATTTATCTTGGCTACATCAAGTCTATCATTATATTCCATTGCATCATAATCACACTCAAATATGCACTCATTGGAGCACTATGAGTGGCCATCCCGTGATGCTCATATGAAATGTCACCAGCATTCACCCTACTCTCAATTTTCCTGTCTAACTGACCATTTACTCTGTCTTCAGTAACTCATACACATGAATACAAAGGAATAATTTTACCCATATGACCTTTACCTATAATGTCATATATTTATAACTTACATAAACCAATCTTGCCCCACATGTTTAGAAGGTTTTCTGAAGTAGCCTCTGGTTTTGATATAGAATGTACTGCAGGCCTATTAATATGATCTATATAGCTGAATATGTAAATATAATTCTTATAAATATCATAACTTCTCTTTTTATGCTCTTTTATAATTCCCTATTCAAGAACCATTTAACTTAGGTCTCATAATTAAAACATTAACTTTGTCATTTATATTTTTATAAATTCAAGTATCTTATCCACGATTCCAATAAAATCAATTAAGAAAGTTATGAAAATAATTTCTATCCCTAGCACTAACTCTTTGAATATGACATGTATCATTACCTATTGCACCATCTTGTAAACCTCCCTTATACATAGAAATATGGCTGAAAAAAAAATAGTTACTTTGAATTGGATGTATGGTGCCACATGCCTTTAATCCCAGCACTACAACAGCTGAAGGAGATAGGTCACCATGCGTTTGAGATTACCCTGATATACAGTGAGACTCTGGCTCAATAATAAAAGTAGTAACTTTTATAGAAGAAATAATAGGGCTGGAGAGATTTCTTAGCAGTAAAAGGCTGTAAAGGACCCAGTTTCAATTCCCCAGTACCCATGTAAGCCAGGTGCACATGGTGGTACATGCACCTAGAGTTCATTTGTAGTGGCTGAAGGGCCTGACACACCCATTCCCTCTCTCTCTCTCTCTTTCTCTCCCTCCCTACTTCCTTCTCTTTCTCTCTCTAATAAATATATTAATTAATAAATTAAAAAATAAAAGAAATCAAACAGACTTAAGTTTTCTCATTTCTAGAATATTAGGATTTGAAACTATTCTTAAAACTTCAAAATTTCCGTACTATCAATTAGGCTTTATCCTATATGAGGCCAGCTAATTATGATATTGGGCTATCCTTTAAAAATACTGTTTCACACCCTTCCTGTACTAATATTTTAGCTAATGACTATTATAACAGTAATCTAGGGGTCTCTAATCACCACTGTTAGCTCTCATCCTTTAGTCATATGAGAAGGCCTTGAAATGCACAAATAAGTAATTATCCCAATTCTAAGTAGTGAAAATGCTCTGAATTTCTATTTGATTCCTGAGATATCCAGAAAAGAGAGAGTGAGTGAAAGAGAGAGCAAGATAAAAAAAAAAAATAACAAGTATCCTATTTAGGGATGGATTAGGGAAGTGAAAGAGGGAATGGGTGGCCAACAGGGAGAAGAGGTATCTGAAAGAATTAGAGGTGCTGAGAGAGATATGTATGGGACTTCTTAAGCCGTCCTGTTATTTGGCCCCTTCTCTGAGACTCCAACACATAAAGGGGCTGTCTGGTAGGAGGATGAAACAGCACCCTGCTTTGTCTGGATCTATAAGGGACAATTAATTATAGTGGGCTTTTTAGTGAAGAAATCCCCAACTTAAAACATGTAGCATCACCGAAAAAGAAAGCAAGGGCTGAAGCTCTTAGAGCCTGGAACATGTCAGGGTACCAGAGCTTTTCTTGTATGATCCACTGCCCTGCTGTATGCGCTTCTCAAACTCTGTGTTTTTACACATCCAGCCACGACATGGAATGAAAGGTCTACTTACCTGTTTCATTGGGATGCATTCATGGTTGTCAGAATTGAAAGTCTCTTTACTGGTCATTTATTGTGCTCAATAGTGACTTGTGTGAAAGGTAGGGTTTTTTTTCCTTTGGTTTTTTGAGGTAGGGTATCACTGTGGCTCAGGTTGACCTGGAATTCACTATATGGCCTCGAACTCAAGGCGATCCTCCTACCTGTGTCTGCTGAGTGCTGGGATTAAAGGTATGCACCACCATGCCCAGCTCCTTCCTTTAAAAAAAATACCAATATTCTATTCAATTCCAAGGATAGGGATATGTACAAAAAAAGAAAATGGGCATGCCAGGGCTTCTAGTCATTGCTGATGAAGTCCAGATGCATGGGCCACTTTGTGTTTCTGGTTTTACATGGGTACTGGGTAATTGATCCTGGATTTTTAGGATTTACAAGATAAGGCTTTGTCTTCATCACTGATCAATCTTCTCCACCTCTTTCCTTTTTAAATTAGGTCTTAGGTCTTTAAAAACTTTCAACCCCCCTAGGAATAAAACTTCACTCTGCAAACATTAATTAACTCTTTGTTTCTTTTTTCTTTTTTTGAGGTAGGGTCTCACTCCAGCCCAGGCTGACCTGGAATTCACTACGTAGTCTCAGGGTGGACTTGAACTCACAGTGATCCTCCTACCTCTGACTCCCTAGTGCTGGGATTAAAAGTGTGCACCACCATGCACAGCTCTTTCTGTTTTGAATTATTTTTTATTAACAACTTCCATGATTATAAAACCTACCACATGGTAATACCCTCCCCCCACTTACCCCTTTGAAACTCCACTCTGCATCATACCTCCTCCCGATCTCAATCAGTCTCTCTTTTACTTTGGATGTCATGACCTTTTCCTTCTTTTATGATGGTCTTATGCAGGTAGTGTCAGGCACTGTGAGACCATGGATATCCAGGCCGTTTTGTGTCTGGAGGGAGCATGTTGTATGGAGTCCTGCCCTTCCTTTGGCTCTTACATTCTTTCTGCCACCTCTTCCGCATTAGACCCTGAGCCTTGGAAGGTGTGATACAGATATTGCAGTACTGAGCACTGCAGTCATTTCTTTCCATCAACATGATACCTTCTGAGTTGTCCCAAGGTCACTGCCATCTGAAAAGAGAAGATTCTCTACCAAAAGTGAGAGTAGCATTAATATAAGGGTGTGAACATTAATAGAAGTGCTTACTGGGCAGTTTGACAAGCATAGTATATACATTGGGCCAGACAACAGCACATGTTACACACCTAGGACTCATGACTACCCCTTTTTTAAGTTTTCAGTATCAGGGATGTATTCCCTTCACATGGAGCAGGCCTCCAGTCCAATTAGAGGACAGTTTGTTTCCCCCATAACAGATGTGCCACTATTGCACCCGTTGACTCATTTGGCCTGGCCGGCCAATTATAAATCTTGCAGTATCCACTGATGAGTATCTTCACCGGTGATTTCTCTTTCACCCATTGAACTGCATGCAGAATGGCTTCTTCCACCTTTCTGTCAGCTGGTCTACATGGAGGAGATATCAGCTCAGTTCCAGCAAGATTTCTCAGTGGCCTTGAAGCCCAAGTATATGGAGTCTTCAGCAATAGGGTCTTACCATCTATTCCTGGTGGGAAACCAAGGGACTCAGCAATGGCCTATAATGTTTTGAGGCATCAGGGATCTCCCTGGCCAACAACTCACTGGAAGATATCCCATCCCTGGCACTGAAAATTTTCTAGCAACAATCTATGGCTCCTGAGTGTTCCATTGTCCAAAACCAGAGGATTCCATATGATTTACTTTTATCCTCTTAGATTTTGACTAGCTGTCCCTCCACCTTTCCTTTACTAAATCTCTTCCCCAGACCTCATTTTGGGCCTTTTCACCTCCATTAATCTATTCTTCTACTTACATATGTACAATACCATCCTATTAAGTACACCCCCCTTCCTTTCTCGTCCTTTTATATCTCCTCTCTTGCTTACTGGACTCTGCTACTAAGTTTTCTCCTTCTCACACAGAAGCCAGTCATCTGTAGCTATGATCCACATATGAGAGAGAACATGCAATGCTTGGCTTTCTGGGCCTGGGTTACTTCACTAAATATAATCCTTTCCAGATCCATCCATTTTCCTACAAATTTCATAACTTCATTTTTCTTTACTGCTGAGTAGAACTCCATTGTATAAATATGCCATGTCTTCATTTTCCATTCATCAGTTGAGGGACGTCTAGGGTGGTTCCATTTCCCAGCTATTGTGAACTGAGCAACAATAAACATGATTGAGCATGTGCTTCTAAGGAAATGAGATGAGTCCTTAAGATATATGCCTAGGAGTGCTATAGCTGGGTCATATGGTAGATGTATTTTTAGCTGTCTTAGGAACCTCCACACTGATTTCCACAATGGCTGAACCAGATTGCATTCCCACCAAGAGTGTAGAAGGGTTACTCTTTTCCCACATCCTCACCAGCATTTATGGTCATTTGTTTTCTTTATGGTAGCCCATCTCAAAGGAGTGAGATGGAATCTCAACGAAGTTTAATCTGCATTTCCCTGATGACTAGGGATGTAGAACATTTTTTAGATGCTTATACGCCATTCATATTTTCTTTTGAGAATTCTCTATTTAGTTCCATAGCCCATTTTTTAATTGGCTTGTTTGATTTCTTACTATTTAATGTTTTGAGTTCTTTGTGTATACTAGATATTAATCTTCTATGAGATATATAGCTGGCAAAGATTTTTTCCCATTCTGTAGGTTGCCTCTTTGCTTGATTCATAGTGTCCTTTGCTGTACAAAATCTTTTTAATTTCATGAGGTCCCAGCAGTCAATCTGTGGCTTTATTGCCTGAGCAATTGGGGTTATATTCAGAAAGTCTTTGCCAAGACCAATATGTTGAAGGGTTTCCCCCATTTTTCCTCTAGCAGTTTCAGAGTTTCAGGTCTGATGTTAAGGTCTTTAATCCATTTGGATTTAATTCTTGTGCATGGAGAGAGAGAAGAATCCATTTTCATCTTTCTACCGATAAATATCCAGTTGTCCCAGCACCATTTGCTGAAGAAGCTGTCTTTTCTCCAATGAGTATTTTTGGCATTTTTATTGAATATAGGGTGGCTATAGCTACTGGGACTTGCATGTGGGTCCTCTATTCTGTTCCATTGATCTACATGTCTGCTTTTGTGCCGGTACCATGCTGTTTTTGTTACTATGGCTCTGTAGTATAGGTTAAAATTAGGTATAGTGATAACACCAGACTTATTTTTGTTGCTCAGTATTATTTTATATATTTGAGATTGTTTGTGATTCCAAATGAATTTTTGGATTGTTTTTCCTATTTCCATGAAGAATGCCGTTGGAATTTTGATGGGGATTGCATTAAATATGTAGATTGCTTTTGGTAAGATTGCCATTTTCACAATATTGATTCTTCCGATCCAGGAACAAGGGATGTTTTTCCATTTCCTAGTGTCCTCTGCAATTTATCGCTTGAGTGTTTTATAGTTTTCATTGTAGAGATCCTTTACTTCCTTGGTAAGGTTTATTCCAAGGTACTTTATTTTCTTTGATGCAATTGTGAATGGGAGTGATTCTCTGATTTCATTCTCTGTGTGTTTGTTGTTAGCATATAGGAATACTACTGATTTCTGTGTATTTATTTTCTATCCTGCTACGTGGCTGTAGGTGTTTATCAGCTCTAACAGTAGAGTTACTGTTGGTAACTGTTGGTACTGCTGGTAGAGTCTTTGGGGTCCTTTATATATAGAATCATGTCATCTGCAAATAATGATAACTTGATCTTTTCCTTTCCAGTTTGTACCCCTTTTATGTGCATCTCTTGCCTCACTGCTATGCCTAAGGCTTCCAGTACTATATTAAATAAAAGTGGGGACAGTTGACACCCTTGTCTTGTTCCTGATTTTAGTGGAAAAGCTTCCAGGTTTTCCCCATTTAGTAATATGTTGGCTGTAGGCTTGTCGTAAATAGCCTTTATTATATTGAGATACGATCCTTCTATTCCTAATCTCTGTAGGACTTTTATCATGAAGGGATGTTGGACTTTGTCAAATGCTTTTTCTGCATCTAATGAGATGATCATGTGATTTTTGCCCTTCAGTTCACTTATATAATGTATTACATTTATTGATTTGCATAGGTTGAACCATCTCTGCATCTCTCGTATGAAGCTACTTGGTCTGGTTGAATGATCTTTCTGATATAGTCTTGTATTCTGTTTGCCAATATTTTGTTGAGAATTTTTGTATCTATGTTCATAAGGGAGATTTGTCTGTAATTTTCTTTTTTTGTTCTATCTTTGCCTGGTTTTGTTATCAGGGTGATGCTGGCTTCCTAGATGGCGTTTGGTAGGATTCCTTCTTTTTCTATTTTATGGAAAAGCTTAAGAAGCTATGGTGTTAGTTCTTCCCTGAACGTCTGGTAAAATTCAGCAGTGAAATCATCTGGGCCTGGACTCTTTTTTTTTTTTTTTTTTTTTTTTTTTGAGAAAACTTGAAGCAGTGCAAATTTTATTTTTCAAGGTATAAAAATATGAACATGTCAAAAATATAGTCTAGTATATAATAGCTCTAGCCATTTAAGAGTTATAGAGTATGAATAAAGCAAGCCATGATGGTCAAATAGTTATTTCTAGTTTTATTCTACTTTTGAGATCATTTTCCCAAGGGAAAGGACAGTATTTAGATATTTTGATTGTTGCTTCTAAAACTATAGTTGTCAAAACAATTGAAAGTAAGAGTAACTTCATTTTGAGTGTAACAAACTGTATAACCTTTAATCAATATCACATGGAAGTGTGGCTTAAATGTCAGTTCCACCCTTCTATTCCAATTAATTGTGTTACAAAAATACAGTGTGTAGTTTAGGGCAAGAGTATATTACTTGTTTTAAAGTCAAGTTAAAAGGTAATTTTGATTGCAATGCACAAACAATATACTTAATTGTTTTTGTTTTTGTTTTTGTTTTTGTTTTTTTAAGGCAGGGTCTCACTCTAGCCCAGGCTGACCTGGAATTCACCATGAATTCTCAAGGTGGCCTCAAACTCACAGTGATCCTCCTACCTCTGCCTCCTGAGTGCTGAGATTAAAAGTGTGTGCCACCATGCCCAGTTTAACGTAAAAACATTTTAAACCAAACCAGACATACACTTTTATTTTCAGGAGTTAAGACATAAAATTACTAAGTCTGTTCTTTTTGGTTTATCATATTGTTTTTTTGTTCTTTCTATTTTCTCTTTGAAAAGACAATGAGTGGGTTGCATAACAGAAACAAGATTTGGTACAGAACTATTTGCCCAATTCCACATAGAAGGCTAAACCACAGTATTGAATACTTTCCATTTTAAATAAGAGAATACATTTTACAATATGAAATAGTGAGAAAAATTACAGATGGGTAGTACATAAGAATCTTGGAGTTCTATTGGCTTCTTGTATCTTGATGGGCCTTTCTTTTAAGAGATTGGGGAAGTTTTCTTCAATTATTTTGTTAAATAAGTTCTCCATGCCTTTGGTCTGGATTTCTTCTCCTTCTGGTATTCCAATGATCCTGATATTGGGACGTTTAACTGTATCCCACAATTCCCTCATGTTCTGTTCACAGGAGCTTTTAAACTTACTGAAATTTTTGAACTCTCTAACTGTTTTTTCCATCTTGTCTTCCAGATCAGAGTTTCTATCCTCCACTTGGCTGACTCTATTCTTGAGAGCTTCTAGTGAGTTTTGGGCTTGTTCAATTAAGTTTGCATTTTCTATTATTTTTCTATGTATAATTTCCATCCCTCTGTCAAGCTCCCTTTTCACATCATTTTCTGATTTTCTTGATGATTCTTGGAGTTCATCCTTGCATTTCTTTATGTCTTCATTTAGCATGGCCAGCTGATTTTTAAGGTCTTCTTTTTTTTCACTCTCCCTCAAATCTCTTAACTCTCTTTGAAATCCTTCCATTTTCTTATCTAATCCTTCCAATTTCTTATCTATTAGTTCTAGTTTAGTGATGGCAGCATCCACACTATTGTCGGCCCTTTGTTGCTTTCCTGCAAGTTCTACCAATAGGTTGGTTAGAGTTGCATTGCTCATAGCTTCAATGTGGTGTTCTGGTCCTATTGTTCTTCTATGTTTTGGTTAGAAGTATTCATTGTGGGACTGGGTGATCTAATTGGATTTTCTTGCATTTGATTATTCATGTTATTTCTTTTGCGCTGTGTTCTGCCCATGACAGTGTATGGGCAGTTAAGTGGGCGTATCAGCCTGGGCTCAAGAACAATGGGAATCTTATGCAGCCTGGGGGCGTTGCCAAGAAGCCTGGGTTTTGGCTGTCACTTGCCAAAGCCGCCTATCTACTGCCTGGCAGGGGCGCCGAAGTTGCCTGAGTTCTCAAGCGGTAATGTGCCAAGGCTGCCTGCATTCGAACTAGGAGTGGCACTGAGGCACCAAGCACTGATGCTGCCCGAACTTTGGCTGGGAACGCTGGGAACCGGAAGCAGTCTGCGCTCCCCCGCCACAGGACAATTGTGGACAGCCGCGCGGCAGACACAGGGTGAGTGGAGGAGAGTGCGGAGCAGTCTAAGCTTCCGCACGCAGGGAATAATCTCACTTGCCAAAGCCGCCTATCTACTACCTGCAGGGGCGCCAAAATTGCCTGAGTTCTCAAGCGGTAATGTGCCACAGCTGCCTGCGTTCGAGCTAGGAGTGGCACTGAGGCACCAAGCACTGAAGCTGCCCAGACTTTGGTTGGGAACGCTGGGAACCGGAAGCAGTCTGCACTCCCCCGCCACGGGACAATGGCAACCCGCCGGTGCGGCAGGCAGGTAGGGGTTGGCACCTGAGCTGACGCAAGCGAGAGATACAGTCTGAGCTTGTGGAACTGGGCACACTCAGTAGGTGGGTGAGTGGACAAGGGTGCGGAGCAGTCTAAGGTTCCGCGCGGAGGGAATGATCAGCGCGTGGTGTCAGCCGTGCGGGCTCCAGAGCAGCAGCAGCGGCAGGGGTGGAGCTTTGAACACGGCAGTTATTTGGGGCGAGGGGTGCCTACCCGCCCACAAGGGGATCAGCAATTCCCTGTTCCCGCACCTCTGTGCCCTCCCAGATTTCTGTCCCCTAAAAGCCACTATATACCCTTAATATCTTGCCGTTCTTTCCCCGGGATTTGCAGCGCAGCTAGGCGGTCGCCATCTTGGCCGGAAGTCAATGAAAAAGGAGAGATCGCAACAGACATAAGTGAAATTGGGAGAATCATCAGGACTTATTTCAAAAACCTCTACTCCACAAAACTGGATAATGTGGAGGAGATGGATAAATTCTTGGATGCATACCATCTACCAAAGCTAAACACAGAGCAGATTAATCACCTCAATCAACCCATCACACTCATGGAGATTGAAAAATTAATAAAAAACCTCCCAAAATAGAAGAGTCCAGGACCAGATGGCTTCTCAGCTGAATTCTATCAAATGTTCATAGAAGAATTCAAACCAATCTTCCTCAAACTGTGCCACACAATTGGTGAACAGGGAAAGCTACCCAACTCCTTTTATGAAGCTAGCATCACCCTAATTCCAAAACCAGACACAGAGGCCACAAGAAAAGAAAACTACCGGCCTATTTCCCTGATGAATTTAGATGCAAAGATCCTAAACAAAATCCTTGCAAACCGAATCCAACAACACATCAAAAGCATTATCCACCTTGACCAAGTTGGATTCATTCCAGGAACACAGGGGTGGTTCAACATACGGAAATCTGTCAATGTAATACACCACATAAACAAGGTTAAACATAAAAACCACATGATCATTTCGATAGATGCAGAAAAGGCCTTTGACAAGATTCAACACCACTTCATGTTCAAAACATTGGAGAGAGTTGGCATGGTTGGTTCATGTCTTAACCTAATAAAGGCAATATATGAAGCTCCAAAGGCCCAAATAATACTTAATGGAGAGAGACTGGAGGAATTCCCATTAAGATCAGGAACAAGACAGGGTTGTCCACTCTCACCTCTGCTTTTCAATATAGTTCTGGAAGTCCTAGCTCAAGCAATAAGACAGGAGAAGGAAATAAAAGGGATACAATTTGGAAAGGAGGAAGTTAAGTTAGCTTTATTCGCTGATGACATGATTATATATGTAAGAGACCCGAGAGACTCCATCCCAAAACTCCTGAAGGTGATTAACTCCTATAGCAAAGTAGCAGGATACAAAATCAATGCACAAAAATCAGTAGCCTTCCTTTATGCAAAGGACAAAGATACAGAAAAAGAAATAAGGGTCATAGTCCCATTTTCAATTGCGACAAAAAAAATAAAATACCTTGGAATAACGTTAACCAAGGAAGTGAAAGATCTATACAATGAAAACATAAAAACACTCAAAAAAGAAATTGAGGCGGACTTGAGAAAATGGAAAGCCCTCCCATGTTCCTGGATAGGCAGAATTAACATTGTGAAGATGACAATCCTACCAAAGGCAATTTACAGATTTAATGCAATACCAATTAAAATCCCCACAGTGTTCTTCACAGAGATAGAAAAAATGATCTCAAATTTCATATGGAAAGGCAGAAGGCCTCGCATTTCCAAACATATCCTCAGCAAAAGAAATACCTCTGGAGGCATCACCATACCTGATCTAAAGCTATATTACAAAGCCATAGTAATAAAAACAGCATGGTACTGGCATAAAAACAGGGGTATAGATCAATGGAATAGACTTGAGGACCCGGACTTTGGGTCAAGCAACTATAGCTACTTGATACTTGATGAAGGCCCAAACAATATACGCTGGAAAAAAGACAGCATCTTCAACAAATGGTGCTGGACAAACTGGATAACCATATGCAGGAAACTAAAACTTGACCCACACATTTCACCATGCACTACACTCAAGTCCAAATGGATCAAAGATCTCAATATAAGACCAGAAACTCGAACACTACTGGAAGAAAATTTAGGAAGTACATTCCATGATATAGGAATGGAAAAAGACTTCCTGAACAAAACCCCAGTAGCTCATGAACTTAAACCATCACTCAACCAATGGGACCACATGAAGCTGAGGAGTTTCTTTACAGACAAGCATAAAATTAGCAAAGCCAATAGATTACCCACAGAATGGGAGAAAATATTTGTGGGTTATCCAACTGATAGAGGACTAATCTCTAGAATCTACAAAGAACTCAAAAATCTAAACAGTAAGAAGTCAAACACCCCAGTCACAAGATGGGGCAAAGAGCTGAACAGGCAGTTCACAGAGGAAGAAATAGAAATGGCAAACATACACTTAAGAAAGTGCTCAGCATCCCTAATCATCAGAGAAATGCAAATTAAAACAACTATGAGATTCCACCTTACCCCAATAAGGATAGCAAGCATCAAAAAATCAAATAAAAATAAATGCTGGCGAGGATGTGGAGAAGTAGGAACACTCATCCACTGTTGGTGGGAATGTAGGATGGTACAACCACTTTGGAAAGCAATATGGAGACTTCTGAAAAAGCTGAGTATAGAGATACCAACAGACCCAGTTATTCCCTTACTGGGCATCTACCCTAAAACCTTCAAACCACAGACTAAAGAGATTTGCTGAACCATGTTTATAGCGGCTCAATTTGTAATAGCTAAGAGCTGGAATCAACCCAGATGTCCATCACTAGAAGAATGGATAACTAAGATGTGGTATATCTATACAATGTAATTCTATACAGCAGTAAGAAAAATGACACAATGAAATTTGAGGAAAAATGGTTGAACCTGGAACAGATCATTCTCAGTGAACTTACCCAATCACAGAAAAAAAATCGCCACATAGTCTCACTCATCTACAGCACCTAACCTGAATCTACCGAAGATACGTTACATACCCAGCAAGCATCTCCTAGATTAGACACGAGGATGGAAGGGGAGGGAGGGGAGGTCATCAAAGGGGTGGGAAACACAAATCTAGACCCAAACGGCAATGGTACCATAATCTTCTACTTACTAAAAGATAGACCAAACGGCTGATCCTTCACCAGGCCCTTACAGGGAACACCTGAACCAGAAGACACTGGAGAGGGTAAGATTAAGACTAACCTTAATCTCTTACATCTTCCCTCCCTCACTTCCCCTCTCCCTGTCTCTCTCTCTCTTATCTCTAACTCTTGTATATTAGTTATCTTTTTCCTCATTTTCTTAGTGGGCACTGACCTGTAACTCCCAGTACCAGCATGTGGCTATCATCCACAATGAGCTTTTGATCAGAGAGACCTACAAGGTTTCCTAAAAGACAGACAGATTTCTGTCAGAGTACTTGATGACCCACCAAAGGTTAGTGGTAAGACCCTACTGCTGAAGATACCTTATGTGATTGACATGCAAATTAGAATGGCATGGCTGGAAGTTGGATGAGAGTCAGTCCCCAGACAGTCAGCGCGTCTAGTGCCAGAAGGTGCTACATGGGCGACTGGGGGAAATTGACCAATATCTATTGAAGCAACGCATGGTCTAACCTACTTAGCAGCAAATAACTTATTGTGATGCCCACACAAGTGCAGTGGTGGCACACAGCCATGGTGGGGAACCAAACTGCTCTCAATTTGGCTAACTGATCCACTCACTGGTATGGGACCCATAGCTGGAGCTGGGAAACAAGTCAGAACCATATCCAAACATAAGCCCACTCTCCAGTATCAAGCTACTATCAATTGTGGGCTACAAGAGGGCCTACACCTATTAAATTCTCTATAAAAAAAAGTAAGGGTTATCTCATTTGTCCTTGTGCTAACTTACTCTCCGTTGGAGAATCTGCTTCTCTTTTTTAGATAGATGTAGACCCTAAGGAGAGAGCCACCCCATCATACCTCAAAAGGGCCCCGGCTGAAACTAAGAAAACTTGGAGAAACAAGCAAGGGGGCTGTTTTCCTGATGAACCGGACACCAGCACAAGGGGGAAGGAGATCAGCATAGAGAAAAATCAACTCCTACCAAATCAGAGAGCCAGAGCCTCAGAGGCCCTCAACACCTCGTCACTGAAGCAGACCAAAAATGAACCCAACATGGCTCAGGGAAATTTTGCGGAAGAGGGGGCGGAAAGAATGTTAGAGTCACATGTTGGGTCATGATATGCAGAGACATTTAGCTTACCCATAACTGTGGGCTAACTCCACAATGCATGACCCGTATACCTCAACAAGGAGGTGCCAAGGGGAGGGGGTAGGTCACGGATGAGCCTAATAATGATACCAAACTGACTGTATTTGCTGAATACAGAACTGACTAATTAAAAAAAAAAAAAGAATCTTTGGGTCTAAAGTTCATATGGAAGGCTTAGAAGTCAACATGGTCACAAAGAGATAATAATGGCTTTATTTCCAACTTTCCTGTTAGACTCTCTCACCCATAAGTTCTTGAATAAACTGAGATTTATAAAGGTGACTGAAAATGAAAGAAAGACATTTAAATCTCAACCTTGGAAGAAAAATGACACTCATCATCATTTGGCAAATATACTGATTGACTGAGTGATTGAAATCTTTAAAGTAGGCTACAACTTTAAGAGGTAGGAAACAAGTACCAAATTTTTTACCATTTAGTCATGTTTGGTATTTTTGGCTTTACCCTTAGTTTGCTATATTTAGTATTGTCCCATTAAAGCTTTTAGTTCTATATTACTCATTACACAAATAGACATGGAACTGGCAAGTTCTTTTGCTGTCACTAAATGTACCCAATACTCAGCTATCAACTGAGAGCGTTTTTCTCTTCTCTAGTTGCTCAACTCAGTTCAAGAGGAAGTATGCCATCATAAGAAAGCTTCCTATAAAAAAGACTACAGAGCATATTTGCTGCAACTCAAATATGTCAGTTATGTGAACATGAATTGATTACAAAAAGTTCCTTATATATTAAAAGTGTATTACCAGTGTTAACGAAAAATAGGCATTATTGTAATAACCAAAAAATTCTACTCCTTCAAGAGAGTTATGTTGTGCTGATATACCATAGATAGTATTACAAAAGGATTTAATTCTTTCAATAGGCTGGGTTCACAGTATGTTAGTACTGAGATCATATGCTTAATATTACTT
>CM070791.1:13042208-13052576 GCA_036346955.1 Dipus sagitta | reverse complement strand
ACAAAAAAAAAAAAATAAGAATCACAATGGGGGAAGGTGCACTTTGGGAGAGTATCCTTCAGATATGAACTTGTTAGTGCATCCTGTCTTTGTGGCGGTTGTCATTTATTACTCTCACAAGACCTGCACAATATTGAGCTCAATAACATTTTGACACAGATGATTGTGGACAAAAAGAATGAGACACGGAAACTGAAGAATGAGTAATTTGAAAGAGGAGGGGAGCTAGTGGAATGGGGATGGGGGACAAAAGTGAGCAATGAAATGTGATTATGATCAAATCATAGTATGTTTATGTATTAAAATTCTCAATAAACAATAAGATTGAGTACTGGAGTTCTGGCTTACCAGTTAAGGCACTTGCCTTCCAAGCCTAAGTACTCAGGTTCAATTCTCTAGTACCCACGTAAGTCAGTGGTGCATGTGTCTGGAGTTCATTTGCAATGCCTGGAGGCCCTGCCATGCCCACTCATATAATCTCTCTTTGTGTCTGCTTTCAAATAAATTTTAAAAATAAATAAGATGGAGAGCAATTGAAGATATCCAATGTCAATATTGGCCTTCTCATGTACTTGCACACTTGCACACACACACTTGGACACACACACATGCCACACTCAAATTGTCTTAAAAACTTAAACCAGAGCCCCTAAGCACTCTCTTCTGTATATTCATGTAAAACTGTGAGCAGCCATGTGGCTAGGATCCTACTGCTCCTCTACTTTGGAAACAGGAGAACAAAGAGCATTAATACACACTGTATTAGACATGACTAAAATATACAGGACTGACAAAACATACCCGATGTTCACTCTCTTACAAATTTGTCTACCACATAATATCCTTCTGGTTCTCCAAGGGCCTCATATGGCCTGATCCAACTTCCCACACTATGGGCCAGATTAGTCCCTCATGATAAGCATGGAGGTGGCCTGGGTAGAAACAATTGTAAGGGTCTGAGAATTGCTGAACAAAGACCCCAGACTCAAATAGTATGTAAAAACGAAGAGCAGTCATTCTGCAGAATCAGCCAACATGTGGGCATCAACCAATCATACAAAATGGTGACCCTGAGAGGAGCTCGCAGGCTCCCCTTAAGCACAGCTAGAGGAACTTTGGTGGGCTTAGTCTTTTCCAACGTGATTGGCTAATTTGAACAGTAGCTGTATTTGCACTCTTGATTGATCCTAAGGTTTTGGCAGGCTAAGTCTAGGGGAATTTCAGGCAGGTTAGGTAATTTTTAAAATAGTTGGCTAGTCAAGCAGCAATTACAGTTGTGCATCTCTGATTGGTTGGGGCAAAAGTGTTGAAAAAGGGACGAAAGGGACATGTCTCCAGGAAATGACTCAACCCCTGGTGGGTTATCTTTCCTGGCCACATGCCAGGATCACTGTTGATTAATAGCCCACCCTTTCTCAGAAGTCTTGTTTGCCTCTCTGGGAAACTGAAACTTAGTTAGGCCAAGTTAGGACGGCACCTTACTTAAGCCTGTCATGGCATCAGTTTGGCCTCTTCATTCCCCCCTTGAGTACTGCCCCATCTCTAATCCTTGAGATGTATCTAAGGGTTGGTATTGTTGTCTTAGAACCATTAATTGTTCTGTGGCTAAGTGATCCTTAACAAATTTGACCACGGCATTAACAATGTAGGGCCCACAAGTGAGGGCCAGCAACAGGAGGATAAGGGGACCTGTCAGGGAAGAAATTAGGGTTGTTAACCAAGGGGACCAATTGAACAAAGATTCATACCACTTTTGATTTTGCTGTCTGATTTTAGCCCTTTCTTCTAACATCTTTTGGACTATGGCTAGGCTGTTTCTGATAATGCCTGAGTTGTTGACATAAAAAAAAAAAAACAGCATTGTTCTCCTAGGGCCTGGCAAAGACCTCCTTGTTGTAGAAAGAGCAGGTCTAATCCCCTTCTATTTTGCAGTACTACCTCAGCTAGTGAGTCCAGTGATGGCTCTAGGTGATGGAAAGTCTTCTCTAAATGAGCGAGATCTGAGTCTATAAGGTTACTTAGAGCCTGATAAGTCTGATTCACACCAATTAAGGCCATTGTACTAGTGACAATTCCTGCAGTTATGCCAGCTCCAACCAACACTGTGAGAAGGATAGCTGAGGACTCAAAATCCTGTTTTCCTGTGTGGAGATCTGGGACTGTCTCCATATAGGAGCTGAAGGGAAGGTAATAAACCTGAGGGAATAGTGTTGCTAGAACACACATGCTGGAATTCTGAAGTAACAATGGGTGGATGCAAGGGTTTAAACTGGCGGTGCATGCAAACCTGGTTCCATTCGGGGGGCACAAGGGAGGATGTACTAGCATTTGTGGTGATAGTATGGTTACAGAGATGCTTAAGGTGAGGGAAGCTGTCTAGTTTTCCCCCTGTTCCTACCACACATAGCACTTTTCCAGTAACAGCTTGAAGGGTAAGGACCAGGGACCTTCCCCTATAGCATCTCTGTGGGCTTTCTGATGGAGTTGACAGATTTCCTATAGTATAGTATGGAGGCCTGGGGTCTAAGCAGAACCAGCAGTCTTCTCTTGTGAGGTTAATGGTAGAGTTGAGGAAATTAAAGGCGAAATTGAGTAACCCCCCAAAAATGGATGAATCAGGCACCCCTGGGGGGCAGGATTAACAGGGGGTGGCTGAGTCTCTGGAGGAGGTACCTGAAACTAAGACCGGTGCCACGTGTTTTGCAGGTTTTAAAATGGGCAAAGCTGGAGCTGCTGGCCTGGGCAAACCTGGAGCTGGCCCTATAGCTATGGGGTTAGGGGGTGTGTGCCAGAATAGCCTGTTTCTCAGTCTCAAAGAGAGGAGTCCCCAATCTGATCCTGACACATATAACCTTAGGCCCCAAATTTTTCCAGCTTCCCATCCTATGCTGGTTTGTCCCTTTTCTGTCATTGAGATAGAGATGGGGTTTCTTTTTCCCTGTGATGTCTGGTCTTTTGCTCTACTGATTCGGATAAGATCCTGATTATTCTTTATCCAGAGGGCATTGGTCTCACATCCCCATTTATAGCAAAAGAAACTTTACATTCCCCCAAAGTCCCATAGTCATTTATCCCTGGAAAAATATAAAATTGCACAGTTGCAAGATTTTGTTCCTGGCACTCATCTCTGTAGGTTGCCACAGCATTTTCGTCAGTCTTCATAGGACCAACAATTCCCACCCTTTGGACTCAGATGTCTCCATATGAAACCAGCCAGGGCACAAATATCTAGGTGGAAGACAGGAAAAGTGGTATTCACCGGATCAGTTAAGCACTACTCTCCCTAGGTCTCATGGGGGGAAGTCTCAGGGACCCAAAGTATCCATATAACAGTAACAGTTTAGGGTCTGATGTGGTTTGAACCTCAAGCAGGGCTATCATAAGGATCAGTTGGATAAAGTTTTCATCATTGAGTCTCTAGCTTACAGATCCTCAATTTGTGTGGATCCTGTGGGTGTGTGATGGCTCACCACAGTCCTGGCTACTCTTCTGGTGTGTAGTCATTCGTGTCTGCATGTGGGTCAACAGGCTTCACTTGTGAGTGACGTATCCAGAAAGGTACACCATCCACCTTGACAGCAGTTGGGGTGGTCAGCATCACAGTGAAGGGTCCCTTCCATCAGGATTCAAGAGTCTCCTTTCAGTGTCTTTTGATGAGTACTAGATCTCCTGGTCTGAACCCATGGAGTGTAGGTGAAGGTGCCTTCTCAGACATGGCCTGTAGCTGAGGCCAGAGATATTCTTGCACCTGAAATAAAGCTTGTAAGGAGGAGAGGAATCTTTCATCATCACATTCAGTTAACATTTCTGCTTTTATATTAGGCACCAAGGGTGGGGGCCTTGCATACATGATTTTAAAAGCAGTTAGACACATGGTGTACGAGGAGTTTCAAACTCAGAAGAGGGCAAATGGAAGGAGGGACACCCAGTCACAGTCAGTTTCAAGGGTTAATATAGTCAGGGTCTCCTTTAGGGTCAAATTCATTCTTTACCCCTGTCCTGAACTTTGGGGATGATACACCCAATGGAATTTCCAATTTGTACCCACAATTTTAACTATGGCCTGGGTTACCTGTGAGAGAAGGCTGGTGCCTTGTCTGACCCCAAAGAAACAGGCAAACAATACATTGGAATGATGTCATCTAACAGTACCTTGGCCACAGTTGTGGCAGTCTCATTCTTAGTTTGAATAGCCTCAGTCCATCCTGAAAAGGTGTCTATAAATACTAGTAAATACATGTATCCATATAAACCAGGTTTTATTTCTGTAAAGTCAATTTCCCAATTTACTTCTGGTGGGGTTCCTCTTTCACTGATTCCTTACTGAGAAACTCGGCTTTTTGCATTTATTAGGCGGCAGGCATGGCATCAGGCTATGGCTTTGGCTGCCTTTTGTTTCAAGTCAAAAACTTTCTGGTGGGCCTGTCTAAGTAAGTCATTAATCTTCTGTTGTCCTAGATGAGCACTCTGGTATATTTGTCTGATGAACTGGCTAGCAAAGTCCAATGGGAGTATGATCCTTCTATCAGGAGTCTTATACCATCTTCTTCCTTATAGGATGCTGTGCAGGTCTTAATCCTTCATAGTCCCAAATCAGTGTAGTTTGGTGTCTCTGGCAAGGGTGGCACCACCATTGGAAACAATTTTGCCACCAGGATAATATCGACATGCAAGGCTGCCTCTTGTGCTGCCTTGTTATCCCTTTTGTTCCTTTAGAAGTAGGATCCTCCCCTTTATGGTGACCAGGGCAGTACATGATTGCTATCTCTTTGGGGAGCCATATAACCTGCAGGAGGTCCAAAATCTCCTGTTTATTTTCTTATTTTTTATTTTTTATTTTTTTATTATTTTTTATTTATTTGAGAGTGACACAGAGAGAGAAACAGAGAGAGAGAGAGAGAGAATGGGCGCGCTAGGGCTTCCAGCCACTGCAAACAAACTCCAGATGCGTGTGCCCCCTTGTGCATCTGGCTAACGTGGGTCCTGGGGGATCGAGCCTCCAGCCAGGGTCCTTAGGATTCACAGGCAAGTGCTTAACCTCTAAGCCATCTCTCCAGCCCTCTCCTGTTTATTTTTAGTGGTTTTTCCTTCTGCTGTCTATAGTTCCCTTTCTTTATAAATGGCCCCATGAACATGTACCATTGCAAAAGCATAATGGCTATCAGTAGTCTCTTTCCTTGGCCTACTTGCAAGGCCTTAGTGAGAGCTATCAGTTCAGCATTCTAGGCAGACATACCTGGAAGGAGGGCTTCTGACCATACAGTTGTTTCTTCCATTGTCATTGCAGCTCCTGCATACTGGACACCATCCTTAAGGAAGCTGCTTCCATCTGTATGCCAGGTCAGCTCTGCCCCTTTAACGGGAATGTCCTTGAGATCTGGTCAGGTCCCTTGTAAACTGCTTAAGATCTCTGAGCAGTCATGTATGGGACTGTCCAGATCCAGGTCAGGTAACAGCATTGCAGGATTGAGGGCCTGACTCTATAGTTCACTATGGACTCAAACTCACAGCAATCCTCTACCCCAGTATCTTAAGTATTGAGATTAAAGGCATTTGTTACCAAGCCTGACTTTTTTTGAGACAAGGTCTCTCACCTACTTGGAATTCACAAATTAGGTTAGATTGGCTAGCCATTGAGCCCCGGGAATGACCTGCCTGTCACCTCCTCCTCAGTGCTGGGATTAAAAGTACATGCCGCTATGCCCAGATTTATTTTATTTTATTTTTTAATGTGTGTTCTGGTGATAGAACTTAGATTCTAATGCTTGTGAAACAAGCATTTCACTAATTGATGTATCTTCATATTCCCTGGATTCCATTTCTTTACTTTTCCTAATTTTTATTTGCATATATATGCAAATGAAACATATATATATATATATATATATATATATATATATATATATATATGTTGAACTCAGACCAGCAGGCTTTGCAAGTAAGCTCCTTTAACCACTGAGCCATTTCCTTAGTTGTAGTGTTCCATTTCTTATGGATCACATTTTTTTCTCAGAATATTACCAATGAGCTCACAGAAAATTAAGGCCTCCAGTGAATTCTGAGCCAAGAAATTCTGGCAGATGCCATTGAAGATGGACCTGCTATCTCACCCCAGCACAGTATTGATAGCTGTTCTGAGACAAAGCTCAGATGCATGCTGGGCTGGTGGGAAATTCCCTTTAGTATCTGCTCCCAGCTGAACACTGTATGTATAGCCATTGGTCTGGAATGGCAAGTACCCTATGTCACTAGTGAGTTTATTACAGCTGACTGACTCCCTCTGCTCACTCCTACACCCCTGAGCAGACAGGCCTCTCATTGACACCTACCACCTGTGCATCAGGTCTACCCCAGCCAGTCTAGGTCCAAATCTGGACTCTTTTCTGAGTACAAATGTTTGTTCAAGAGTCATACTTATGAAGGAATCCTCCAGGGCTTGTAATTTGTGCCCTCAGCACTGGGCCCTCAAAGGCTTCCTGGGAGCTATCATCTGATTTCCATGAGGTTACATCATGGATCTGAAAGCAGCCTGACCCAACCATGCACCATGAATGAGTCTTCTGATTTCCCAGATGACAGTATGGGCAGGGTAGCTAGAGGCAACTCCTAGCTGCTCTTGCCCAGCTAGATACCATGCTTTGGGCTAGCAAGGGTGGGGACAATTCAGGATTAATCCCAAATGTCTCCAACAGTTACAGATCCCTGATTTCTGTGCAGTTCTACACCTAGCTGGCCATAATACTGAGTGCTTAGTTGAGTCAACTCCTGGGAACCCTAGAGATATGAGCTGTGGATTCCTTCTTTCAGAAGCTGGGCTCTGGGGTCTTCCCTAGTGACTTCCTGAGAGGCATCTAAGGTTAGGTGACTATGGTCTTTAGACAGGTAAATGGAAGCACCAGGACACAAAAAGAATATGGTGGGTGAACATTGTTAATCAACTTGACAGGACCTGGAATCACTTGTGAGGGATTAACCAGATTATGTTAATTGAAGTAGGAAGAACTCTGTCAACTGTGGGTGGCACTACCAAATAGCTGGACTGTGAAAAGGAGAGTCTAGCTGAGCACCAGGAGCACTCATTATATTCTCTCTCTCTCTCTCTCTCTCTCTCTCTCTCTCTCTCTCTCTCTCTCTCTGCTTTCTGACTGTAGAATGAACATGACTAGCTGCCTCAGGCTCCTGCCCCCATGCATTTCCTGCAGTGGTAGATTATAACTTAGAACTGGTAGCTAAAATAAGCCCTTCCTGGGCTGGAGAGATGGCTTAGCGGTTAAGCGCTTGCCTGTGAAGCCTAAGGACACCGGTTCGAGGCTCAACTCCCCAGGACCCACGTTAGCCAGATGCACAAGGGGGCGCACGCATCTGGAGCTCGTTTGCAGTGGCTGGAGGCCCTGGCGCGCCCATTCTCTCTCCCTCTCTCTATCTGCCTCTTTCTCTCTGTCTGTCGCTCTCAAATAAATTAATAAAAATAACAAAAAATATTAAAAAAAAAAATAAGCCCTTTGTAGCAGACAGCTTTAGGTCTGTATGAGATGAACTTCCAGACCAGGCACAGTTATGGAGGAAGGGATATTTATTGAAGCTTACAGATCCAGGGGAATTTCCATAATGGCAGAAGAAACTGGCCTGCCCTCACAGGCCCAAGCAGACAGAGAGAAGTACAAACCTAAAGGTCAAAAGCCAGAGCACACTTCAGGAACTCCAGCTAGGCACACTTTGCATATCTTTAGATTGAAATGTCAAACCCACGACCACACCTTAAGATCCACACAATGGCATTGCCTCCAGCCAGATGGCTGGAGATGCAAACTACAAACAAGTAAACAACTGAATATATTGGGGGCCATCTATTCTATTCAAACCACCACATTCTGTCCCTGGCCCCCAATAGATTTAAAACAATCACATAGTTTAAATTGTACTCAGTTTAATTTTAAAAGGTCTCTATAGTCTTGACCTATTTAAGATATTAAGACCTGTAAAATTAAGCAAGTTAAACATTTTTAACATATAAAGGCACAGAGTAAACATTTTTAACTGGTATAAGGCATAGCAAGGAGAGACTAAAGCAATGTAAACTCAAACACCATCAAACAAACATCAAACTTTTGTAGTTTAAGTCTAATACAACCAAAGACTGACAGTCTTTAGATTTTTTTAATTTCGACCCTCCAGCTGGGCAGAGTAGTCAGGGAACACTTTCATCCCAGGCCAACAATGTGTTTTATGGTAGCCCTTGTACAGTTATGGTATATTTAAAACATCTTGAGGTTTTTATGTAAACCACAGTCTATCTTTTAAAGGCTCTTTTAGCCTATCAGGGCATCATGCCCTGTCTTATGTTGTATCTCAGCAGTAGCTCTTGGAACCATGTGTAATTTATGACCACTTTTTACATTTTTTAAAGGCTTTTTTTAGCCTATTAGGGCATCAGGCCCTACCTTATGTTGTATCTCAGCAGCAGTTTCTGGAAGTATGTGTAATTTACGGCCACTCTATGTATTTTTTATGTTTCTGAAACCAATACCAGGTGTGTAGGACACAGTCATATTTTTAATTTAGGGACGAAACAAATCATAACCTTGAAAAGCAGGGTTTTTTTTTAGTCAACTCTTTTCAAAAGAGTTTGTATTTTTATGATAGTCCTTTTTTAGGCATCCTTTTTATTGTTTTAATGTAAAGTAGTTGGACCATTTTTTTTTAAGATTGTTAATGTGTTTGACAATAGCAGATTTAGTAACCTAAAACCAGTTTCAGTGTCTGTAATTTTAACTTGCTTGAGGTTTTTTAGCTTAAAATCTTAAATCTTTTAGTCCAATATCTTAGCCAAGCACATCAGTTTATTACAAATTTAACCTTGATTAAACTCTCTGGGCCTGGGCAGCAGGACGCAGCCAGCCCTTATGTCAGTAGTCTAGTTTTAACAAAGTCCTTTGTAATTTTTTTTTTCCCTTAGAAAGCTCATAAGCCAAACCTTGAAGTTTAATGTTATCTGTACTTAGCATTTTTAGACTCTTATCAGAATAGTCTATAAAACGGCTTATCACTCCCGAAGACGTTTTTAGTTGTAAGTACCAAGTTTATGTTCATTTTTCTAAAACAAAGGCTCCAAAAGATCAACATCCACATAGTCAGGTTTATCTCACCCCACTCCTGGTACCAAGTTCTGTAGCAGACAGCTTTAGGTCTGTATGAGATGAACTTCCAGACCAGGCACAGTTATGGAGGAAGGGATATTTATTGAAGCTTACAGATCCAGGGGAAGTTCCATAATGGCAGAAGAAACTGGCCTGCCCTCACAGGCCCAAGCAGACAGAGAGAAGTACAAACCTAAAGGTCAAAAGCCAGAGCACACTTCAGGAACTCCAGCTAGGCACACTTTACATATCTTTAGATTAAAATGTCAAACCCACCACCACACCTTAAGATCCACACAATGGCATTGCCTCCAGCCAGATGGCTGGAGATACAAACTACAAACAAGTAAACAACTGAATATATTGGGGGCCATCTATTCTATTCAAACCACCACACCCTTCCTCCCTTACATGATGTTCATCCCGCAACAAAAATGTAACTCACACAAAGGGGACACCTGGTGTAATCTCCCAGCATCAGCACAGGGACTGGCAATGTGGGGATGGGGAGGATGGATGGAAGCAGGCTACATGGATTCTGTGCTGGCCTTAGGGAAGCAGCTTTACCAGAGGGGCTAACGTGGAAATGGCTCTATCCCCAGTGTGGCCTTGAATTCATTCTCCTCTTACCTCAGCACACTGAGTGCTGGGATTATAAGACTAGCCAATCTGTTACTATTTTAAAATATAAAAGTCAACATTATCTGGCAAGATGAATTAAAACAGTGGTTTGGAATTTTCAAAAAGAATGTTTTGTTTTGTTTTGTTTTGTTTTGTTTTTCGAGGTAGGGTCTTACTGTGGCCCAGGCTGACCTGGAATTCACCATGTAGTCTCAGGGTGGCCTTGAACTCATGGCAATTCTCTTACCTCTGCTTCCTGAGTGCTGGGATTAAAGGCATGCACCACCATGCCTGGATCATCAATTTTTATTTCATGAAGTAAAGTGACTAATATTTTTCAAGAGTAGTAGATGAACATTTTTTTAAAGAAAAGCGCAGGCAGAGGATGTTTCTCCATTGGTAGAGTGCTTGCCTAGCTTACAAAAAGCCTTGTGTTACATCTTCACCACTGCATAAATCAGGAAGGGTGGTACACATCTGTAATTCCAGCACTTGAGAGGTGGAGGCAGGAGGTTCAGGAATTTAAGCTCAAACTCAGCTACATAGTGAGTTTGAGGCCAGCCCCATTTACATAAGACCCTGTCTGTAGAAAAATCTCATCAGTGAGTAC
>CM070791.1:13030639-13042108 GCA_036346955.1 Dipus sagitta | reverse complement strand
ATGCTGGTACTGGGAGTTACAGGTCACTGACCACTAATGAAAGTAAGAAAAAGATAACTAATATACAAGAGTTAGAGTGAAGAGAGAGGGGGGGGAGGGAAGCTGTAGAAAATTAAGGTCAGTCTTCATCATACCCTCTCCAGTGTCTTGTGGGTCCTGTGTTCCCTCTAAGGGCCTGGTGAAGGTTCAGCCCTTTGGTCTGCATTTTAGGAAGTAGAATTTTATGGTACCATTGCCGTTTGGGTCTACATTTGTGTTTCCTACCCCCTCCACGGACTCCCCTCCCTCCACACCCGTCCTATTGTCTAGTCCACGAGATGCTTGCTGGGTATGTAAGGCATCTTGGGTAGATTCAGGTTAGGTCCTACAGATGAGTGAGACTATGTGGCGATTTTCTTTCCGTGATTGGCCAAGTTCACTGAGAATGATCTCTTCAAGGTTCAACCATTTATCCTCAAATTTCATTGTGTCATTTTTTCTTACTGCTGTGTAGAATTTCATTGTGTAGAGATACCACATCTTAGTTATCCATGCTTCTAGTGATGGACATCTGGGTTGATTCCAGCTCTCAGCTATTACAAATTGAGTCACTACAAACATGGTTGAGCAAATCCCTCTGGCCTGTGGCTTGAAGGTTTTAGGCTAGATGCCCAGTAAGGGAACAACTGGGTCTGTTGGCATCTCTATAGTCAGCTTTTTCAGGAGTCTCCATATTGCTTTCCAAAGTGGTTGTACCATCTTACATTCCAACCCACAGTGGATGAGTGTTCCTACTTCTCCACATCCTCGCCAGCATTTATTTCTATTTGATTTTTTGATGTTTGCTATCCTTATTGGGGTAAAGTTATAATTTTGTTTTAATTTGCATTTCTCTAATGATGAGGGATGATGAACATTTTCTTAAGTGTGTGTTTGCCATTTGTATTTCTTCCTCTGTGGACTGCCTGTTCTGCTCTTTGCCCCAATTTGTGAGTGGGGTGTTTGACTTCTTACTGTTTAGATTATTGAGTTCTTTCTAGATTCTAGAGATTAGGCCTCTGTCAGTTGGATAACCCGCAAATATTTTCTCCCATTCTGTGGGTAATCTATTGGCTTTGTTTATTGTATGCTTGTCTGCAAAGAAACTTCAACTTCATGTAATCCCATTATTTGGGTTTGATCATTTCAATAGTCACAGTTTACTATTGGCCCTTACCTGTCCCCCCATCATAGAATCCCCTCATTCGTTCCCAACATTATATAGGCAACTGCTCACAGCAACAAATCGAGTTCCTGCATCGACAAGACTCCGGACTCAGTGTGGTTTTTCTCCGGTGGCCAGGAGAGGTCTGAGTCATCGGACGCTCATCTCCTCCTCAACCCCTTTGGAGGAACCAGCAGGCCTGGTCCTTCCCTCAGCACTACCTGCCCCCGACTGCGGAGCCTGGCAATCAATGATTCAAGAGACAAAAGTAACTGATGAAACCCATGTTTTGGGAATTGTGGAGGCCTATTCATCTTCTTTTGATCCTAGGCTACCATTTAATCCAAGGGCAGTCTAAGTCACATCTCTTTTCATTGGTTTCTTGTTTGGTTTTCTTTGAAACAAAGTGTAATGCTACACCTCAGGATGGCTTCTTACAGTACTCCAGCCAACGACTCCCTAGTGGGCTTCAGGTCACTAAGAAATCTAAATGATGCTGATCTGGATGACCCTGTTGACCAAGTGACAGGATGCTGGAAAGAGCACAGCAGCATGTTAGGAGAGAAAAGTCATCAATGATTAGGGGCTAGATGCCTTACATCCTCACCAACTCTGTACATTTTCACCATGCTGCTTGGTGTGACTTCAAGTGTGTTTCCCTAGCAACCTCACATTGTAGTCCTTCTACAGGTTATTATCCATCAGACTGCCTCCACTGTGGAGTGCTGTCCCCAACATTGCCAATCTGATGGGAGTTATTTGTCTTTTTATTGTTTATTTGTATGACTTCCACTTCTTCCTAATTTACAATATTGGCAGAACAAAACCACCTTCATCTGTTTGATGATGGTGGGTCTCCTGCTTTTCAGATCAAAACTCACCTGGGTCTGCTGCCTTCCTCTCCACTGGTCTGGAATTCAAACATGAGAAGTGCAGTATGAGAGGGATGTTGGGGGAAAATGAGGGTCACAAAATACTCTTCAGTTTTTGCTCTTGATTTTTTTTAAGATAGGAAACAACTGCATTGTTGCTGTGTTTCAAGACCTAAAGGAAGTGCCTTCCAGTCTGGTAGATTCCTCAGATTATTGAATGAATGAATGATGATGACAAGTCACATAATACCCAGTCTAAATGACTGTGAGGCATACCAATCCACGTGAAGCTACAAGCAAGTTCCACTTGACTCACAATCCTGCTGTTCCATGAGTCTGGCACTAGGAGCCAAGTCTTCACATTACCTTGTTCACTATTCATGTTTACAAGTGTACTGGATACAGCATGCTTTATGGACTATGAGTATTTCCTCCACCAGGTGGTAGCGTTTGCACATTCTGCTACCTCATAAATTCCACACTACAGCTTAAAGTCCAAGGGCAAGCACCAGCTTGTGGAAGCCCTGTTTCTATAAAGTCTCCCTTGACCATCAGTTGCGGCAGTGCTGGGGGAGAAATCAGCGTTCAGTAACAGAAAAGGCAGAAAGTTTCTTTTTGTAAGATCAAGTTCTAGTTCACTGAAAGGAATCCGAGGAACTGGAGAGATAGCTCACTGGTTAAAGGCACTTGCTTGCAAAGCCTAGTGGCCCCATCTTGATTCTTACATACCCATGTACAGCCATATGCCCAATGTGGTGCCTGAGCCAGAAGTTTATTGTGTAGTATATCCTAGGTTTCAAAAAATTCTCTCCTGAAGAAAGGAAGGCAGTTCTATTTAGGAAGTCAAGTCTCGAAGGTTATATAACCACTCCCCAAAGTTATGTTAAGGGTGGTAGAGGAAGGAATTTCTGGAGATTCAGGAAGCCATTATTTCTGGAAATGGTTTGAAAGACCCCACCCTAAAGCTACATGAAGACAAAACAACTGCTTAGAGATAGACTTTCTGAGTTAGCTGCCCACAAGTAGTGTGGTTGGAGTCTAATTGAGCTGCCTGCAAGTCATGTTGTGTGTTCAAGACAGACCAAGCCAGTTGCCTGCAGAATGTGCAATGTGCACAAATGCAGGTTACATGCTCAAGTCATCATTTATGATAGGATTTTCAGTGATGGAGTTGCCTCTGTGTCAAGTATTGCTCCTGTAAGCATTCTCTCACCCTGCACTGTAAATAACCCCAATAATCATACTCATTCTCAAAAACTGTTTTTGGTGTAGTTGTGTTGTCTTTGCTCTGTCTTGTGGGAGGATGTGTGCCTGTTTTCTTGTGACAATGAGGTTCCTGTTTTCTTAGATCCGCACCAGTATTTCTTGTCATTTTATTTATTTAGTTATTTACTTATTTATTTTTGAGAGAAAAAACAAGGCAGAGAAAGAGAGAGAGAGAGAAGCAATGGGTGCACCAGGGCCTCCAGCCACTGTAAACAAATTACAGATGCATGTGCCACCTTGTATATCTGGCTAATGTAACAATCCTGTAGAATTGAACCAAGGTCCTTTGGCTTTGCAGTTAAGTGCCTTAATCACTAAGCCATCTCTCCAGCCATCATTTGATTTTTTTATTATTGACATTCTGATGGGAGTCCGCTGGAATCTCAAAGACATTTAATTTCCATTTCCTTTTATTCTTATTTTATTTATTTACTTGAGAGAGAGAAAGATGCACAGAGAAAGAGAGAGAAAATGGGCTCTCCAGGGCCCCCATCCACTGCAAAGGAACCCCAGATGCATGTGCCCCTTGTGCATCTGGCTAACGTGGGTCCTGGAGAGCTGAACACAGATCATTTGGCTTTGCACGCAAATGGCTTAACCACTAAATAATATCTACAGCCCCATTTCCTTTCTTGGATAGCTAAAGATGTTGATTATCTGTAAAGGAATTTATTGGCCATTTATATTTCTTCTTTTGGGAACTCTGAACAATTCTCTGCACCCTTTTTTCCTGTGAGTTGCATGTTTTTTGTTTGTTTGGTTTTTAGTTTTGTTGTTGTTGTTACTGCTGTTTCATTTTTTTTTTAATTCTACATACTAATCCTCTGTCAGATGTATAGCTGGTGAAGATTTTCTCCAATTCATTAGGTTGTAAACAGACCCTGTTGATGTTGTGCTTATCTGTATAATAGCATTTTAGTTTCACGAGTTCCCAATTTTTGAGGGTTTGCCTAATTTATTGGGCAACTGGGGTCTGATTCAAATAGTTTCTCCTATGCTTATAATTTGGAGTCCTTTCCTTATATTTCCTTCTGATTGTTTTAGAGTTTCAGGTCTGATATTGATATCTTGAGGTATTTGCATTTTGTTTTTGTTTTTGCTTTTGTTTTTGTTTTTGAGTTAGGGTCTTGCTCTAGCCCAGGCTGAATTCATTATATAGTCTCAGGGTGGCCTCAAACTCAAAGCATTCCTCCTACCTCTGCCTTCTGATTGCTGGGAATAAAGGAGTGCACCACAACACCTGGTACTGAGTGGAGTTCTGGAGTTGATTTTTGCATAGGGTGAGGTAACAATGTGTAAATTATTTCTTCCACATGTGGTTATCCATAGGTGGATTTTTAAAAATATTTTTATTTATTGATTAATGTGTTAATTTAAGAGACACACAGAGAGAAAGAAGTAGATACAGAAAGGCATGGCGGGTCACGGCAGGGTCTTCAGCCACTGAAAATGAACTCCAGATGAGTATGCCACCTGTGCATCTTCCTAATGTGGGTCCTGGGGAATCAAACCAAGTTCCTTTGGCTTTTCAGGAACATGGCTTAACTATTAATCTATCTCTGCACCCACATAGGTTGATTTTTTTTTAAAGGTATGGTCTCATTATGTAGCCAAGGTTATGTTATAACTCACAGTATTGCTCAATCAGTCCTGGAAATAATGATACTTCTGTCTCAGTTTCCCAGCGTCCTGGCCTTACAGTAGTATGCCACCTCATCCAGTTTAATCCTGTATTTTGAAACATAATGAAAAGAAGAAAAAGTCAAGTCTTTCTCAAGTCAAATCCTACCCAAAGGTAAACACTATTCGACTGTTTCCTTGACAATCATTTCTGCAAATAATAATAGCGATAACAAATGGTAAGGGTCATGTATGTCAGCCCTATGCTTTCTCTAAAATACTGCCCATCTCCAGAATACTGCATGCACTAGATGTTCAGAACATTGACATTCCTAGCAATGAAGTCACCAAGCAAGTTGGAGCGAGTCTGAATAGAATTTAAAACCAAGTACACACCAGTTAGTGTGCTAATCATGTAACAAGTACTATGACCACCCTACGAACAACTCCTGAGGCTCACAACACAGCACTGGGAAATCTCTGAGCTGGTGTGGTGAGAAAGAAGAGAAAGAGGCTACATAGAGAAGTCCCAAGCATGATCCTACCACTGATATGAATATCATAAGCATAGCACTGTGACAGCAGCAGAAGTACTATTCTTTCAGGGATGGAGAATGAAGGAAAGAAGCACAAACATGTCTCTGGTGGAGTGTTTTAGGGCCTGTACATTAAAAAGTCCCTCCAGGGGCGCTGGAGAGATGGCTTGGCAGTTAAGGGGCTTGTCTGTAAAGCCAAAGGACCCAGGTATGACTCCTCAGAACCCATGTAAGCCAGATGCACAACATGGTGCATGTATCTGGACTTCCTTTGCAGGGACTGGATACCATGGTATGTATGTATGTATGTATATGTATATGTATATGTGTGTGTGTGTGTGTGTGTATCCCTTTCTCTCTCTCTCTCTCTCTCTCTCCCTGCCCATTTCTCTCAAATAAAATAAAATATTTTTAAAATAGTTCCTTCATTGCACACATAAAGAAGATTTGTGTCCTTCATGTGAAAATCCCCTTAGAAAGGAAGCATGCCACACACATCAGATAAATGCATCATGGTGCTAGGGAGAAGGCTCAGTGAGTAAACTGCATGAAGACATGAGTTCAGCCTCCTTGTACCCACATAATAATACTTTGACATGGTGGTGTGTGCCTGTGAATCCAGAACTGGAGAGGCAGAGGCACGCAGATTGCTAGGGATTGCTAACAAGCTAGACAATCCATTATGGTGAGAACAAATGTCAGTGATAGATAATATCTCAAAAGAAAAGAAAATAAATGGATAAAGGAAAAGGGAAGAGCAAAAGGGATAAAGAAGGAAGAAAGAGCCTTATTTATATATTGTTAATTATTAATTAATTGGCTCAAGAATCTTCTCTTTTTAGATGGCAGTTACCACTGCAGAGACTCAAAACTCATCCAAGTGCTGAGAAACAGTGACATTTGAGGGTGTAGGACTGAGCAAGATATCTCTATCACAACTTCCAAAGCTCAGGGTCCATTGCAGTAGAGGTGACAGGAAGAATATAATAGTCAAATGAAGAATACTGCCGTGCAGTACTGTTTTCCAGACACAATGTGACCATGGAATTCATGACCTCACAGGAGCTAATGCTACCTACACAAAACCTGAATATAATAAAAGAAAAAGTGATGACATACAAACATAACTGAGACTAGTTGGAGAGGAAAAAGGCATTCAGTGGAATGGGTATAAGGGCAGGGTGATAAAGGAGGGTGATGGGAGAGAATTATGATTATGGTGGATTGTCACCAAAATGTTTTAAAAGGTTGGAGAGATGGCTTAGCAGTTAATGCATTTGCCTGTAAAGCCAAAGGACCTAGGTTCAACTCCCCAGGACCCATGTAAGGCAGATGAACAAGGGGATACATGTGTCTCAAGTTCATTTGCAGTGGTTCCGGTTCTCGTGTTCTCTACCAGCCTTTCTAATTCCCTCTCTCTCAAATAAAAAAAGTAAAAATAATATCAGAAAATGAAACAAAGCCATCTTCCTAGCCCTGGTTGTTTGTTTTTTGAGACAGGGTCCTGACTTGAAATTTACTATGTAGTCTTTGGCTGAACTCGAACTCGCAGTGATACTCTTATCTCTGTCTTTCACGTCATAGGATTAAAGGCATGAGTCACCACACTTGTCCTTCTATATATTTTTAATATTTATGTATTAGGGAATGAGACTAATTGCACCACAACTTGCAACTGTAAATGAACTCCAGATTCATGTGTCACTTTTTGTGTCTGGCTCTATGTGGGTACTGGGGAATCAAACTCAGGCTGGCCAGCTTTGTAAACCAGTGCCTTTAACCACTGAGAAATATCCTCAGCTTCAAAGATATTTGTAATTATTTATTTCCGTGCGTGCATGCATGCGTGTTTGTGTGTGTGTGTGTGTTCATGTGTCCGTGTGCTTTTATGTCAGAGACTTTTGCTGTTGTAAACAAGTGCTGGGCAATTGAGACTCTTCTATTTCGATATCATCATTTCCCCCCCTATTTTGTGGTCTTGTGTAAGTAGTGTCAGCCATTGTGAGGTCACGAATACCAGGATAATTTTGTGTCTGGATAACAGTATTGCAAAGCACTCCTCCCCTTCCTTTGGCTCTTACATTCTTTCCACTACCTCTTCTGCAATGGTTCCTGTGCCTGGGGGAGTGTCCTAGACGCGTGTCACTTAGTGCTATGTATTTCTTTTCTTTTCTTTTCTTTTCTTTTGCTTTTCGAGGTAGGGTTTCACTCTAATCTTGGCTGACCTGGAATTCACTCTGTATTCTCAGGGTGGCCTCAAACTCATGGCGATTCTCCTACCTCTTCCTCCCGAGTGCTGGGATTAAAGGTGTGCACCACCACACCTTTATGTATTTCTTATACTACTTTCCAAGTAAAACCTTCAGATTGTTTCTTTCTAGGACATGTATTGCCATTATGGCAGGTACCGGTAAGATTTAGTTGAGAATGCTCCCTGAATTGACACAGTCTACAGAGAAATCTACACAAATGTGGGCAATTTCTTTGGTGTGATGATCAGAACTGTGTGGCTTGTGGACATATTCCTGCATAGGAGTTTTATGTGCAGAATTCCAGACAAACATGTGAATGTGTGATAGCTTGGTCAACCAGTAATTGGGCAGTTCCCAGAAACTCCAAGCCTCCATACAAATGTAGAAAACAAGCTGCCTATTTGAGTTTGAATTACAACCTTCATGCCAGTTCATCTGTACCTATGGATCAATAGCTTACAGTAGTACACTTCTACATTAATAAATTGCATCTTGTCCAGATTTAGGCTTAAAATAAAATAGAGTAATATATATGACACAGCTCTTTCTTTTCTATGTAAACTTTTTTTTACTCCACTTTCCCCATCATGAATGTGTATTCTTAGTGAAAGTGCATATAGGTGATTTAGTATTTGAGAGACTCCTCACATTGATATGAAAGTAGATAGAAATTTGTGTAATAAGAGTACATAGTTAGGTATTTGATTTGAAAGGTGGGAAGTCTTGTTATTTGAAGTGTGGCATCCAGGTATGGGTGATTGCTGATCTGTGTTTAACAAATCAACTACTACACTGATTGTCTGCATATGTCTGTATTTGGTGATGGAGTTTTCAGAAGGCTTATGTAGGCAGAATTTATGCTGATATGTAGGAAGAGTAGGCCACATGTGTGTACAAATCAGACATTCATTGTTTCCAGAAAACAGGCTAAGGGCTAGGGACATAACTCCATTACTGTTTGCTATCCAATTTATGAGGACCTGAATTCACACCCTCAGCCCTCATTTACAAAGTCAGTACCCATGCCTGGACTGCCAGCACTTGGGTATTTGAGACAGAACGTTCCCTAGGACTTGCTGGGTAGCTAGACTACCTGAACCAATGGGCTCCATGTTTAGTGAGAGATTTTGTCTCAAAGAATAAGGTGAACAGCAACTGAGGAACATATCCAAACTTGACCTGTGGGCTGGAAAGATGGCTTAGTGGTTAAGGTGCTTGCTGTAAAGCCTAAAGAGAAGGGTTTTATTTCACAGTACCCACATAAGGTTAGTCTTGATCCTACCCTCTCCAGTGTCTTGTGGTTCAGGTGTTCCCTGTGATGCATAAGGTGTGAAATGCATCTGGAGTTAACTTGCACTGTCCCATTCTCTCTGCCTGGCTCTTCCTCTCTCTCTCTCTCTCTCTCTCTGGCTCTTCCTCTCTCTCTCTCTCTCTCTCTCTCTCTCTCTCTCTGTCTCTCTCTCTAATGATGATAATGGCACACATGAAAACATTAAAATTTGTTACAACAAATGGTGTATTTACTACCAAGAGATAGATAAGATTTAATTTTTTTTTTTCGAGGTAGGGTCTCACTCTTGCATAGCCTGACCTGGGATTCACTATGTAGTCTCAGGGTGGCCTGGAATAAATGAGTTCAATAAGAAAAATTTGTCCTGTGCCCTCTGCACTCATGTACACACACATGCATACACATAAGTTCTTATGCATGTAAATGCATGCCACAAATATATACACACACAAAAGAAAATAAACTGAATGGATAAGAAGGGATGGAGAAATGGCTCAGTGGTGAAAGGCACTTGCTTGCAATGCCTCATGGTTTAGGTTGTATTCCTCAGTACCCATGTAAGACCAGACACAGTTGGTTTCTTTGTGGAGAGTTGATCTAAATTGGCAGGAGGCCTTGAGACACCCAGACACACACACACACACACACACACACACACGCATGCACGTACCCACACATGCACTCCTTCTCTCTGTGCTCCTCTCTCAAATAAATAAGTGAGTCAATAAATATATTATTTTCAAGGTAGGGTCTCTCACTCATGCAGGATGACCTGAAATTCACGCTATATTCTGAGATTTACTTTGAACTCACAGCAGTCCTCTTACCTCAATGTCCCAAATGCTGAAATTAAGGTGTGTGCTACCATGCTCGGATAAAAATGTTTTTAATGGATAATAAAGATCATTTTTCAGCCATATGGTAGTTCAGAAATAATAGTAACCAATCAGGGAATCTCAAAATTCATTTACATGAAATATATTTAACCACCAAAAGAAATAAATAATTGGGCTGGAGAGATGGCTTAGTGGTTAAGCACTTACCTGTGAAGCCTAAGGACCCCAGTTTTAGGCATGATTCCTGAAGACCCTCATAAGCCAGATGTACAAGGTGGTGTATGCACCTGGAGTTTCTTTGCACTGGCTGGAGGCCCTGGTGCACCCATTCTCTCCCTCTCTCTCTCTCTCCCTCACTCTCTCTTTCTCCCTGTCACTCTCAAATATATAAATACATAAAATTTTTTTAAAAGAAATAAAGAAAAAAATAATGGCACACATGAAAACATTAAAATTTGTTACAACAAATGGTGTATTTACTACCAAGAGATAGATAAGATTTAATTTTTTTTTTTTCGAGGTAGGGTCTCACTCTTGCATAGCCTGACCTGGGATTCACTATGTAGTCTCAGGGTGGCCTGGAACTCATGGCAATCCTCCTACATGTGCTTCCCTAGTGCTGAGATTAAAGATGTGTGCCACCACACCCGGCTGTGATACAAAAATTTTAAATCATTAAAAACAAACTAAATAAAGAAAACGATACAGATAGACAGATAAACCTCAAAGAAATTACTAAAATGAAGATTGTAGACTGCAGTCAGAGAGTAAGCACACTGTAAAGAATATCAAGGATGAGAAACAAGTAAATAACTGGAAAGGAAATGAGAAAAACAAGTTATTTTCCATGTGCCTATTCATTAAAGTAAATGGCCAAGGGGAGTGGTAGTGTAAGGTTATCCAAAAGTTAAGAGGTATTGTGGAAAAAAATTCCATCATCAGACTCCTTTTTGGTTTTTAGAGTAATTTTGCCTTTCTATGTTTTGTTGTATATGTAATATTTTAAAAAAATTTGTTGTACTTATTTAATTATATAGCTCAATACAGGTATACAATGTGCCATCATAAAATCACAGTAATTAACATTCTATCTCCTTAAACATTTTTGTATTACAGCCCTTCACATTTCTCTCTTCTGGTTCATTATAAAGTATACAATAAATTGTTGAAAACTATAATATCCCTACACTGGCATGAGAGAGAGAGAGAGAGAAACTGATGACTTTGCTCACCAGTCACCAACAAACTAATCAACATTATAGAGGATTTCTCTTTTCTCCTCATCTTTATCAACATTTGCTTTTTTGTTTATTTTATATGTGCCACCTTGTGCATCTGGACTTAACTGGTTACTATGAAATTGAACCAGAGTTGCCAGGCTTTGCAAGCAAGTACTTTGACTTCTGAGCCATATCTCCAATCCCTGTTACTGTAGGGTCACTATTATGGTATGTGTTACACTAGTACTTTTTTGATATTTTAAAATTTACTTCCATGGACACAGAGAGAATGAAAATATGGTTGTGTTAGGGCCACTTGCTACTCCAAATTCGTGTACCACACTTTGCTTCTGGCTTTACATGGGTAGTGTGAAATAGAACCCAGGCACACAG
>CM070791.1:12934941-13022655 GCA_036346955.1 Dipus sagitta | reverse complement strand
TCTTCACACATCCCATCCCCCAGTGATGCTCTGCACGCCACTATGTAGATCACGTGACTCCCTACGTGCTGCACCTGACTCCCTACATGCAGTAATGAACGTCTCTATGCATATGCTAGCAACCTTTAAACCCACCATCCCCTTAGAACCCTCTTCCCACTCTCAACTACTTATAAACCCATTTTCCTAACAATAAAGCAAGTTTTTCACTGAGACTGCCTCCCAAAAGTGGTTCATTCTTTGCACACATCGCTGGTCTCAAGACCCTGCTCTCATGGTTGCCTGGATGATCCAGGTACCCACAGGTGGAGGCAAGTTGCTGCTCTAAGAAACATGACTGTGTGCCTTTGGGTCTTTTTGAACATATTTGCAGAAGAAATTTTGTAATATTGGCCCAAAAGAAGCCATGCAGTGTCTTCAACAATGTTTCATGGACTATTTAGATTTTAGAGTTTAGATATATTTTACATATATTTTAGAGTTTAGATTACTTAGAGTTTAGATATCTGAATGCAGTAAGATCTATGGACTCTGAAGTTTAGTTATGATAAGAATTACGAGCTTTTTCTGGACTGGAGTAGAAGAAATTTATGTGAAAGTCTTACTGATTTTTTTCTGTGTCTTAATAACTTGTGTAGAGTTGCATTTAGAAATAGAGAGCTGTGAGTAGAAGGAGGAGGCACAGAAACACATAACCATTTCATCCTAGAAACAGATCCTATTGAGCTGCAATTGCTTGAGAATTGCTTGACAAACCAACATTGGGAATGAGCCAGCTGTTCTACACTGGGACATCGGAAATATTGCTGTCTCTTTTAAAAGTCAGGGAGCCTAAATACTTAAAGAGTGTCCTGCTGTTCAAATTCATCTTTATTCCCCACAAATTTACAATTTCATAGACCACCCAGTAGTATAAGGCATATCAACTGCAGGAATGAAATCATCATTGGAATTGCTGCATTTTCTTTGACATGGCCCCTTAGTAATGTGTAGCACAGACATAGTCCCTAAATGTAGGCCATTGGTGCCATGGCATAGATAAATAACTAGTTGCATTAGAAACCCCAGGATTTTATTGATATCCCAGTATTGTAAGAAAATTGGCAAGGCAAACTAATGCCTTGGGGTAGATTGTTCCCCAGATTGTGAGCAGCACAGCTAGAGGTAGAAATTAATACCATGAATTTATTCATTGGTTACACATGTCAGAGTTGGAATTAATAACTGTACAGAGATTCTAGGTTGAATAATACAGATTGCCCAATTGGCAAGAGTTTATTGAGATTGTTGTTAGAAGGATGGTTCAAAAGATTGCCTAGTTTTTATGACCTGGAGTTATCTGAGTTCCCATTGATTAAAGTATACTATTATTGATTATTGATTAAAGTAACTATTGTATACTAGTAGATGACATTCATTATAGAGCCACACTATAGAGCTATATAACAGTTTCATATTTAAATCCTGAGTAATAATGAGAAAAACACTACCTTTTAAAAACTTCTTTATTTGTAACTGCCCCAAATATATCCAGTGTACCATGATAAAAATCCTCTCCCACCACCCTGTCAGATCAGGCATTAGTTGCATGGGGAACACTCAAAAATTCTAGTAGCTATTTTGAAACACTAATGTAAGTGTTGCTAGATGTATACTAACTTCTGTGCTATACAACATAAGAAATTATTTCTTCCAAATGCACCTATTTAATTCTAACTGTTCTTATTCTATCCCTTTTCTTGTACTCATTTTCCACATTTTAATTAGCTGTTATATTTTCTACCTCTATTATGTTAACTTGGATTTGTAATTAAAATGTGAACATGCAGGAATTTTGTTTCTGTGTTTGTCATATTTCATTTATATCCCATGAATTTTGGGGTGGGGATTGAAATCACATCTATTCACTGTAATTATGGGTCATGTGATAGTCCAAAGGAAAAATTATAAATTCCCCTTTCCGAGTGACCTTATTGGTTTACCTAGAAAGCAAATGCTTCTATGATACACATTTTCAGTGCCAAAACATCAAAACCCTAATCTGTCTTTTATTGCTTATCTACACATTACCAATTGGAATATCAAGTGAGAAATTTATAGCGTTTATTTCTGGTTGTTGAGTGTTGATTGTCTATTTCCATTACCATAGACTTATGTAAGTGTTGCAGCATTCTTGATTTCATTGACAAGACTTGAAAATCTCTTGATGGTCAGTAGAGCTGCTTTGCTCTAAGATAATGACAGTCAATTCATAACCAGAGGAAGTAGCTATATTACTTCACATAATATTCTACAATTATCTTCATACCACCATTGTTAATTTTTTTTTTTTAATTTGGAGACTGCATCTCACTCTACCCTAGGTTATCCTGGAGTGTACTCTGTCACCAAGTCTGTCCTTAAAATCTTAGTGATTTTCCTACCTCAAGTACCCAACTGTTTGTGGCAAAGGAGAGTGCCACCACACCTGCCTCTGTTGCTCCTTAGTCTTTTTGGGAATATATCCATTTGACCTCCAGATAAGGATATTTTTCTAGTCCACATTGTGATTTGTATGGAGTTTGTTTATTGCACTGATCATATATCTTAGGCTAAGACTTTTTTTTTAATCTTTATGCTTTGAATTGAACTTAGCGGTTCATACATCCTGGAAAAGTGTGCTACCACTAAGCTATTTTTCATCAATGGACTTGGAGAGTGATGGATAAGTACATTGAGGCCCTTTGTTATATATGACATCACTTGTTACATTATAGTCCTGTGTTGATTTATGGAAATTTTATTTTTCTTTAAATTTATTTATGTGTGTGTGTATGTGTATGAGCACATGTGCACCTATATGTAAGGGCATTCATGTGCTTTACTCAGTGGCCCTCTTCAGATTATGTGTATTTCACTTTTTTTAGTCTAGAACATGGTTATTATATACATTCACTTACTTAAGGGCAATTCTTATAAATCCAGAAGCCATTCTTTCCTAATATTCCTTGTGATTTCTTCATTGTAATGCAATTTTTGGCTCAGCTTTAACAATTTAGCTGTGAATCCTCTTTTCTGTTTTACTTTAAAAAAAAATCTTTATTTATTTGAGAGGGAGAGAGAGAGGATGAGGCAGATAGACAGAATCAGTGTGCCAGGGCTTTCAGCCACTGCAAACAAACTCCAGATGCATGCACTATCTGGTCATCTGGCTTGAGTGGGTACTTGGGAATTGAATCTACTACATTTGGCTTTGCACACTAGTGCCTTAACCGCTAAGGCATCTCTCCAGCCCCTGTTAGACTGTTGTTTTTTTTCTTTTAATTAACATCTTTAATTTAACTCTTTTTCCTCAATATTATTCTCTTCTTGTTTTTATGACCACCTTCTCTTATTTTCACTTACCACTAATATCATTTGTTTTCTTCCTAGTTTCATTATGTTTCCCTTTCATTATACTCTATGCATTTAATGTTTTTGTTTTTGTTTTAAAATCATTGTTTAAGAGTTTTGTTCCAAAATGTGTGAGGTTGAGGTAGAAAGACCTCCACAAGTATGAGTCCAGCCTCAGGCTACAGTATCTGTTCTTGGCCATCCTGGGCTAGAATGAGTCCTTATCTTGAAAAAAACTCATTGTATTATATATGCTTTTCAAAGTCACTTGAGAGAAATATATTCAATGTCCCTTCAGGGAAATATTCCAGTTAATGAACACCAGGACTATAACTTTACAGTTCACCTAGTAGAGATCAGTTTAGAAATGCAGCTGTTATGTTACAGAAGTCCACCTAATATAACACAGTGACACAATTTATACATTTTTTCCCAATGACAGGGAATTGTATGACCAAGCCAGATTTGATCTTCAAGATGGAGCATGGATTTGCAGCATGGAGTGTATTAGAAGGCTCAATTCAGAGGCTTCCAGGCAAGTAAATGAATAACGTGTACCGTAGGTCAGTGAGATGAGAACTGATCAGGAATTGTCATGATAAATGGTATTACTGAGAATCACACATCTTTTATGACATGGAGAAGATTCTACTCTTTTTCTGATATTGAAGAATGTTTGCTAATTTGTTCCAAAGATTAATTTCTTGTATAGGTCACCTGGGAAAGTATGTGTTAGATATTGTACTACATTGTCACCTGACCATTTTCTATATGTTTCAGTATAATAATGCCATTAGTCACTTTCACTGCTGCAACAAAATTGGTAGAAGAAACACCTTAAGGAAGAAAAATATTTATTCAAATATACAATTCTATAATTGTGGTTACAATGCTGACTTCACCCACTACCACTGTGTTTGGTGTTATCTGTGACCTTAGTTCTAATAGCGTTTGTTTGATGAATTTGGGAGACCCCTGAGACTACATAATGAATTCCAGATCAGCCTGGGCTAGAGCGAGACCCTATCTCAAAAAAAAAAAAAAAAAAATAGCTACACCCGGCACCTTAAAACTCCTACCCAGAAGACATATAAAGTCAGATTTACATAACTAAGAACAAAAGATATTTAGGACACTAAGAATCAACTGAAGATTCAAAAACCTCTGCACTTTAATATAAAAAAACACAAAAAGTCAAGACAATACAATCCCAGCAAAAACTAAGTCCATCAGAAATGACATCCAGTGAGACTGTTTAAAATGAAATGCCTGACAAAGATTCAAAAAAAAAATCGATTACATCCATACTCAAAGAATTCAAAGAAGATACCGAAGGAACCAAAGAAGAAAACAAGCTCCTGAAGAACACAGGAAAATACTTAATGAAACAAGTCAATACCAGAAATGAGTAATGAAATAGAGATGAAGAAAGAAATACCAATCAGAAATATTAGATATGAAAAACACAGTAAGTGAAATGGAAAACCCTGTAGAATGCGTCACTGGTTCCAGAAGAGGACAAAACTATCTAAACTAGACCACCAGGTGGCAGATCTACTACTTTCCAACAAAGAGAAAGGCAAACTAATGGGAAGGCATGAATGGAAATTCCAAGACATGGGCAACACTATGAAGAGATCAAACATTAAGAATTCAGGGCAGGGCTGGAGAGATGGCTTAGCAGTTAAAAGCTTGCCTGTGAAGCCTAAGGACCCCGGTTTGAGGCTTGATTCTTCAGGCTAAGGACCCCGGTTTGAGGCTTGATTCTCCAGGACCCAAAGGGAGCTCCAAAGGGTACAGAGAGGGGAAGAGCTCCAGCTTTCATGGTCTTTTTTTGTCCCAGAATGTGAACACTTGTGTTGCATAGAAACATCTGGATGTTAGCTTTAGGATTTATACATCGCAAAATTGGAAGCCTTCCTGTGTCTTCTCCAAATCTAGGGTTGGCAGACTTAGGAAGTGCAGACCATGCATGCTCTGCTGAAAGCCCTCAGCTCAGTCACAGCAACATGCACACAGCCACTGACAAGAGAACTCAACCATCATGGCTGTGTTCTGACAAAGCTTTACTCTGCTCCATCATTGGAAAATGTAACAAAATGGGAGCTGGGTGTGGTGGCACAGTTCTGTAATCCAATCTGTTCAGGAAGATCAAATAGGAGAATGGGGACTTTGATGTAAGCCTTGGATATCTAGAGACCTTATCACAAAAAGCAAATTATAAACAAGGAAAAAACCATGGAAAGTGTCATTTGTCATTCCATTAGCACACTGGAAACAGCTTAATGGTAATTCTATGACTTAATTCTTGTTGTTGTTTGCTTGTTGAAATGATATTTCTATAGTTTAGGGGCCATCCTTCTGAGACTCCCAAGTGCTGAGATTATAAACATAAAGCTATCATTCTCAACTAAAACAACAAATTTGAACTAGGGTCAGGAAGAAAGAAGACAGTTGCAGGGCTCCTGCCTGATCCTAACCCTGCTTCATCAGGCCCTGGTCCATAGGCTGGAAACTTCCAGAAGAAGGCAACAGCACACAGAATACCAGCCATGCTACCCAACCATCAAACCTCCTTCAGCCTCCATGGTTGCAATGGGTGTTCATGGAACCCTCAAATCTGCCTAGGTTTCTTTTCAGCCAGCTGTCTATCATCTCCCACTCTAAGGACCCTTTTTCTTTTGTGAGTGTGAGTGTGTGTGTGTGTGTGCGTGCACGTGTGTGTGCGGAATTTCGTTATGTGGTTTGATTTGTGTGGTATGATGTATACGTTGTATGCATGTGTACATGCCCATGAGGCATGATGGGTGCTGGAGTACACCCAGCTGTCACCAGTGGAAAGGCTGTGTGTCCCCATCCATTATTTTTCCAAACATTCTGACTTGACCTGGAGTCTATTACTGATCCAAGAGTTTACGATTATTTAAGGTGTCTCTCCAGTGTCTGCTTTGCACAGAACTACAATTAAGGAAAGCCATAGCCATATCAATGTGTTTATGTTGGTCCTGGGAACGCAACTTGCAGTCAGATTCACATTGCTGGCATAAACCACCCCACCAAGAGCAGATTTTTGAGAAAAAGGAAGAAAAGAAAGAGGTTTAATTTGGCTTACAGACTCGGGAAGCTTTGGCAGGGGAAAAAGATGGCATGAGGAAAAGGAGGCTTCACCCACTAGCCCACATAAAGGGAACAATAGCAACAGGAGAGTGTGCCAAACGCTGGCATAGGGTAATTGGCTATAACATCCATAAGCGCACCCCCAACAATACACCACCTCCAGGAGACTTTAATTTCCAATTGCCATCAGCTGGGGAGAATAGCATTCAGAACACCTAAGTTTATGTGGAACACTTGAATCAAACCACCACATTCTGCCCCTGGCCCCCATAAACTGATTACCATACATGATGTAAAATGCAATGCATTCTGTCCAACTTTAAAAGTCTCCAATCCCAATGATGTTCAAACATCCCCATAGTCCAAGGTCTGTTAACTGAGCTATAACACACACACATACACACATACACACACACACACCCCATAATGACACAAAATGAACACTCACATTGCAAAAGATGGCATTGGACATATCAGAGAAATATTCAACCAATACAAGATTTAAAACAACCAGGGAAAACATCAAACTCTGTAGCTCCAAGTTCAACTAACTCTAGTTAGTGACAAATCTCAAAGTCCGATAATTCTAACCAGCAACAAGTCTCTGGATTTCCAATTCTGCCCCTCAAGCTAGGCTACTCACAGTCCTAGAAAACTTTATCTGGGACCAGGAGCTCTCCTTAGCATCCATGTCATTGTCCCAGCATCTCCACTGGGTCTCCACTACAACCCGCAGGTCCATCCTCATGGCTTCATCATGTTTCCTTGCAGACAATCCTGCTTCACACTGCCATGGCCATTTCCAAAACAGAAGACCATGTTCCAAATTCAATGACCTGTTTCCTGCATTTCTTATACTCCACAATACCAGGTAGACAGCCAATTTGTTAATCCAGGGGAGAGTAAAGCAGACTTTCAAAAACAGGACACTTCTTGAGCACTCAGCCCCTTCAAAAGAGTCTACATCCTTCATGTTGCCCCACTGCAGGTCAGCTGGCTCAATCTCAAAGATCTTAATCTTGTATAATTGGAGCTGAACAAGCACAAGTTTCCATGTAAAGGTTTCATTTCTATGTGATATCCCTCTATTCACAAAAGTCCATTTCTGTGCAAAGCAACTCTGCACAACTTCTCAGAACAGGGGCATAACAGCAAGCCTCTCACACAAACTGCTTGTAGCCCAGTCCACACAAAGCTGTTTTTCACCCTCATAAACCAAATCTCACAGTCCATAGCTCTTACTGCATTCAGGTCTTTCAACTGTGACCAGAATAATCCATCAAGGTGTACCTACAGCACTGTAAGACATCTCTTAGTCCAAGGATTCAAATCCTTCCACATTCCCCTTGAAAATCAGCTCCAAAAGGACAAAGCCACACAGGCAGGTGTCTAGCAACAAATGACACCACTCCTCAGTACCAACTTTACTGTTGTAGTCAGGTTGATATTCCTGGCATAAAATCACACAACCAAGACCAGCTTTGGGGATAGAAGGGTTTACTTTGGCTTACAGACTCGACGGGAAGGTCCATGATGGCAGGGGAAAACGATGGCATGAGCAGAGGGTGGACATCAGCCCCTGGCCAACATAAGGTGGACCATAACAACAGGAGAGTGTTTCAAACACCGACAAAGAGAAACTGGCTATAATACTCATAAGCCTGCCCCTAACAATACACTACCTCCAGTAGGCTTTTACTTCCAACTTCCATCAGCTGGGGAGATGAGCATTCAGAATACCTAAGTGTATGGGGGACACCTGAATCAAACCACCACAAAACTCAAATGGGCTCTTGGGCATCCTCAGATCCTCATGTTTCCACAGAAAAGATCCCTATCTGTTGAGCCATCTCTCCATGTCATGCCCTCTTTCTGTACATTGAGACTCTGGTGCCAGGTAACTCGTCGTCTCACCCCACCTACCAGGCCTCAAATGTGGGCCCTTGAGGTCTTGGAGTTGATGTTTGCCTCATTCCCACAGGTCACAGAAGATCCTGATGTGGGACCTTCCTCTACGAAAGGAGCACAGCAGAAATTTTACCGGAATTGTCACTAGGCAGATATTCTTCAGTGATGGAAAGCAAGCTACATTTAGTACAGAAAATTATTAAACCATATAATATTCACCCAACAAAATGTTGAAGCCAAGTTTAAAAAAAAAACACACACACACACAAACATTCAGTGTGTGCACAGATTTCCTGCAATATCAGACTTGGTTTTGATGGGCAGAACCTGAAATAGGGGGAACAGTAGCTATAGTTGTAGATATTGCAGATGATCCAGCTAAAATATAATACATGACATAGAGAAATGGCCCAGCAGTTAAAGGAACTTGCTTGCTTTTCAAGCCTGAAAGCACAATGACTTGCATTCAACTCCCCAATGCCCTTGTAAATCCAAATGCACAAAGTGTCATATTCACCTGGAGTTTGTTTGTAGTAGCTACAGGATCTCACATGCCTATCCCCCCCGCCCTTCTTGCAAATAATTAAACATTAAAAAAAAACAAACAGAAACACAAAAAGCCAATGAATATCTAAAGAAAACATGTGCTACATATTTATCAATAAGGAAAATGCAACTAAAACAATTCTGAGATTCCATCCCACTTTTCTCAAAATGGCTATGATCAAGAAATCAAATGACCATGGCATGGTGGCACAGACCTTTAATCCCTGCACTCACGAGACAGAGGTGATAGGATTACTATGAGTTCAAGGCCAGCCTGAGACTCCATAGTGAATTCCAGGTCAGCCTCTGCTAGACCAAAACCCTATTTCCAAAAACCAGATAGGGCTGGGAAGATGGCTTAGTGGTTAAGGCTTTTGCCTGCATAGGCAAAGGATCCAGGTTTGATTCCTCAGGACCCCCATAAGCCAGATGCACAGGGTGGTGTATGCATCTGAAGTTTGCTTGCAGTGGCTGGAGGCCCTGGCCTGCCCATTCTTTTGCTGTCTGCCTCTCTTGAATTAATAAATGCAAAAAGAAAAGAAAAACAAACTTTAAAAAATAGAAAGAAAGATAAAGGAAAAGTAATCAAATGACTGGCCAGACATGGTGGCATATGCCTTTAATTCCAGCACTTGGAGGACAGAGGAAGAACTGTCATGAGTTCAAGGGCAGCCTGGGACTATGGAGTTAGTTCTACATCCATCTTGGCTAGAGTAAGACACTACCTTGGGGAGAAAAAAGAAAGAAATTAAAGAAAGCAAATGGTGTTGGTATGGGGAAAGAAGAATTCTTCTCAATTATTGATGGAAATATGAACTGGTACAGCCATTGTGAAAAGCAGTGCCAAGGCTCATGAGACAGGAAAAAATAGAGTTGCTGCATGACTCGTGACAACTCATATAATAGAGTCAAGATTGCCCTTGGGATTCAAAAAACTAGTTGGTAAAGAATGAGACACCACAGCTTTCATGTATACACATCAGTACAGGACATGTCAGGGAAGATGTCTCTTGCAAACAAATCATAGCCTATCATGTTTCTTTATAGAAATTCTGCTTCAAGGCTGAAGAGATGGCTTAGTGGTTAAGGCACTTGTGTGCAAAAGGACCCAGGTTCAATTCCCCAGTACTCACAGAAGCCAAATGCACAAAGGGGTTCATGTGTCTAGAGTTCGTTTGCAGTGGCTGGATGCCCTGGTGCACCCATTCTCTCTATCTCCCCCTCCCTCTCATAAACACACACACACACACACACACAATCTTCCTCACCCAAACTTGATAAATAAAACAAAAATTAATTAAAAAAAGAAATTCTTCTTTAGAAAATCTCCATAATAGAAAAGTGATGTAAGCTTAGCATGGTGGCACATGCCCTTAATCCCGGCACTCAGGAGGCAGAGGTAAGAAGATCATTGTGAATTCAAGGACACCCTGAGACTACAGAGAGAGTGCCAGGTCAAAAACATCAAAAAAATTAATCTCATAAAAATGCAACCCCTCTGGTCATCTGGTAACAAATACTCATTTGTTTATTAATGTTAACATGTAATTGCTTATTTTCCATTTTTGAACCACTATTAGTTTATATTAACACTGGAAGTAATAATCCAGCACTGTATACCACACTCTCTCCAGCACTTCAAAACTGACATCTTAAAAAATGCTCCCACATTCCTGAACCCACTATTGAAGTGGACAGAACAAGAGGCTTATTATTCTTTCCTAACATTACACATCCAGTTCTTGTTTCAATCCATCTCCTGCAACCTCCTCCTATTTACTGTTTCCGTTTCGGTGAACCCTAAATATACAGTGGTGTTTTGTCAGATAGGTAAGCTTGGCACCTCCTAGTGGTCATGTTCTGCAGGTGCAGGTTCTGTAGGAAGCTCCACTGCCAAGACTCACTGGGTGCTCCTCGCTTCCCCAAATACTGTTCCATATCTACCAAATGCCAGCTTGGAAGTAGTATTTAAAACATTGTGTGTGCGTGTGTGTGTGTGTATAATGGTATGCTAGGGGTTCTTACAGCTGGAAATGAACAGTAGAAACTTATGTCACTTGTTAATTTTTTATTTTCATTTATTTATTTGAGAAAGTGAGAAAAGGAAATCAGTGAGTCAGGGCCTCCAGCCACTGCAAATTAACTCCAGATACTTGTGCCACTTTGTGCATCTGGCTTACATAGGTCCTGGAGAATTGAACTCATGTCCTGTGGCTTTGCAGGCAAGCAAGCACCTTAACTGCTAAGCCATCTCTTCATTCCCTTGTGACACGTTTTATATCTAGCTTATTTTAATGGCATGAGACTTGAAAGCAAGAACTTCTAGCCTCTCTTCTATCTTCCTATCTATGGAAACATAATTTTTGGAGCCATTTTTCTTATTTAAGAATTTCTCACCAGGCACAGTGGCACACACCTTTCATCCCAGCACCAGCAAGCAGAGGTAGGAGGATCAAGGTGAGTTTAAGGCCACCCTGAGACTCATAGCGAATTCTAGGTCAGCCTGGGCTAAGGTGAAACCTTAACTTGAAAAAAAATTTTTCTTATGGCTAAAGAGATAGCTCAAAGATTACAGGTACTTGTGGGAAACTTGCAACCTTGAATCCAATTCCTCTGGTCCAACATCAATATTGGGAGCAAAGTGGAACATGCATGTGTAAACACAAGATGCCCATGGCAGTGGGACACACCCAAGAGAACCCAGAAGCTCAGGGATCTGCTAGACTGGCTTAACCTATCGGAAAAATACCAAGGGATGTCCTGGCTCAAAACAGAGATGACTGGGACTGGAGAGTTGAATCAGTAGTTAAGATGCTTGCCTCCAGAGCCTAACAACCCAAGTTCAATTCCCCAGTCCCTATGTAAAGTCAGATGCACAGAATGGGACATGTGTGTGGAGACCATCTGCAGTATCTGGAGGCCTGGCTGTGCCCATTCTCTCTGTCCGTCTCTCTTCTTTCTTCCTCTGTCTAGAAATTAATTAATTAATTAATATTATAAACAGAGATATGAAGATGTCTGACAGCCTCCCCATGTGTGGCATGACACAAACATGTCAACCTTCACACTCTGCACACAAACGGACATTAATACAAGAACAAAGACACAAAGGTTTTTTTTTAATTTCTTTTTTATAATTAAAAAAACCTCTTGCAGAGACAATTAAAATGCTTGCAGTGTAATTCCACATGTAAACAATGAACATGGGGGCTAGAGAGATGGCTCAGGAGATAAGCCACTTGCCTGCAAAGCCTAACAACACAGATTTCACTCCCCAGTACTTGTGTAAATCCAGATGCACAAGGTGGCACATGCATCTGGAGTTTACTTGCAGTGGCTAGAGACCCTGGTGCACCCATTCTGTCCGTTTTTCTCTCTCTCATGAATAAAATATTTTTAAAAATAAAAAATAAAGTTGAAATCAATCCTTGGCTACACAGTGAGCTTGAGACTGAGCTACCTGATACCATGTCTCAAAATAAGAAAGAAAGAAAGAAAGAAAGAAAGAAAGAAAGAAAGAAAGAAAGAAAGAAAGAAAACAAAACACCAAAAGATCCTGCATATTTTGTGAAAGCAAATGCATCATTCCTCTAAATGGCATGTGGATCTCAACCTCAGTGTGTTTAAGATGGAGGGAATCAGAGACAGAGAAGGGAGGCAGGGATGAAAAGGCTCAACTCTTTCAAGGTGGTGCATGCATCTGGGGTTGGTTTGTAGTGGATGGAAGTCCTGGTGTGCCCATTGTCCCTATCTACCTACCCGCCCCTCTCTCTCTGCTTGCAAACAAATAAATAAAAATATTTTTAAATATATTTAAAAAAATAGAGCCGAGCATGGTGGCACACACCTTTAATCCCAGCACTTGGGAGGCAGAGGTTGGAGGATCGCCACAAATTCGAGGCCACCCTGAGACTACATAGTGAATTCCAGGTCAGCCTGAGCTAGAGTGACACCCTACCTCAGAAAACCAAAAAGAAAAAAGAAAAAAAAGAAAGAAAATGGAAAAAATAAATAAATAGCCAGGGATGGTGGCACACAACTTTAATCCCAGCACTTGGGAAGCAGAGGTAGGAGGATTGATGTGAGTTTGAGGCCACCCAGTGACTACATAGTGAATTACAGGTCAGTCTAGGCTATAGCAAGACACACTACCTCAAAAAAAATTTTTAAAAGATGAGCATGGGTAATTTGGAAGTATCATATTTAATAATATTGTATATTATGTTGGAGAAAACCTTACAAGTAAGGAACGGCGTAATAAGATGTAGGCTCCTTCACCTCTCATCAAATGATGAATGCTCTCCATAAGAAACCTCGAAGATGATTTAATGCACCAACCCTCATAGTAGTAAGCACTACACATATGTCAGTATGATGAAGGAGTATGAACCTTCCCTAAATGTAATTTGTTGTTGTTTATCAAGCTTTGTTCTTTTCTTCTCACTCCTATTCAGATTCTTTTCTTTACTTTGTCATTGCAGTAAAGTTCCTACCTCTGAATTCAAGGATGCAGGTTTTGTTAGCCACTGCCCACTCCAATTTTTATTCACTGTAATATGATTGAAATAAACACAAAGGAACTAAGCCAACATAACCACTCCAATGCCTCATACATTTTCATTATTCTGTACATCTATGGTGGCAGTAACAACTCTACTGTGTTCATCAAGCAGTTTTTTCCTCTTTGATACATGTTCAACTGTAGACCAGGATAGATATGAATGAGGCCCAACACAAATATCTTAAGCTTCTTTAATTTTTACAAGAAAGTTTTGTGATTTTTGTGGAACCGGATTCTACAGCTCCAAAGTGTTATTTTTTTTATAAGGTATACTATCAAAAGGTTCATGAACCTATAAAGTATCTCGTTCATTCACACACAGCTGGCACAGATTTGTTCTGTGTGCAAACCACTAAGGATTTAGAGGTAAACAATTATATTCATGTTGTTCACAGCTGTGACGGCGATGTACATACCCATTCCAATGAAACTGCTGACTGTATTGGGGTACATGTACCACAGCGTGTGTGTGGAGGTTAGAGGACAGTCTTCCCTGTCAGTTCTTGCCTTCGACCTTGTCTGTGGCATTGCCTCATTGTTCACCACTGCATTCTCCAGCAAGCTGTTTGCTGAGCTTTCAAAGGATTCTCATGTCCCCACATCCCTTTTGCAGTAGGCACCATGAAATTACAGATGCTCACTACTGCTATATATGGGGTCTTTATCCACTGAGCCGTCACACTAGCCTCCTTAGTTGCTTTATTGAGTTAAACCCATATTTAATCTATCTTTTTTCTACTCTCATCTATCTAGAAACTTTAGCCCCAAAGATAACCTATAATATGATCGTGGTATGAAAGTACATAATTATATATATGTGTGTGTGTGTGTGTCTCTGTGTGTGTGTGTGTATATGTATGTATGTATATATATATATATATATATATATACATATATATATATATATATATATATATATGAAAATAAATATGCATGTGTCTTGGGTAAGGGAATTATTCTAATGGAATATTCAGCTCTGAGATTTCTGGCAAGGGAAACTGAAAAAGAATGTAACAGGGTAGAGGCTGTGGTTCAGTCCATAGAGTGCTTGCCTAACATGCAGGAAGCCTTGAGTTCAATACCCAATAATCACAAAAACAAGAAGTATTGTCACCTGCCTCTAATCCCAGCAACAAATATGTGATGACAGCAGCATCCAAAGTTCAAGGCAAGGTTGGGGAGATGACATAGTAGTTAAGGTGCTTGCCTGCAAAGCCAAAGAACCCAGGTTCAATTCCCCACAACCCACATAAAGCCAAGTGCAGAAGGTGGCACATATATCTGGAGTTCATTTGCAGTGGCTAGAGGCACTAGTGTACCCATTCACTCATATGTTTTCTCTTTCTCTCCATCTCTCCCTCTTTCTCTCTCTCAAATAAGTAAATGAATAAAAATAAGATATTTAGAAAATAAAGTTCAAAGCAATCTTTACCTACATAGTGAGGTTGAGGCAGACTGAGCTACTTGATACCCTGTCTTGAACAAAAAAAGGACAGACAAACAAAACACCCCGAAAATTCTGCTTACTTTGAAAAAGTAGGTGCAGCATTCCTCTAACTGGCATGTGGGTCCCACCCTCAGTAGTGTGTGGGAGATGAAGTGATGTACAGTTAGGAGAGGAGGCAGCACTGAAGAGGCCCAACTCTTTCAAGGAGCTCCACTGTGAAGAGCTTCAGCCATCCCAGGTGAGAGTCTGTTGCATACAGATAGGAAGGATTCTGCACAGCAGCAGAAGCTGAGGACTGGGCAGAAAGGGTCTAAGGTAATGACAGTCCCTGAGGCAGTGTAAGGATGTTCTCTAGAAATTATGAAAAGAAATTTTCAAAGGGACCTTTTCTTGAGACCAAAGAAAAAAAGAAATGATGGAAATCATTCAAATTAATTTCATAGAATTGGTTGTGAATTGGTGGTAATTCAAGCTGACAGTTTAAAGCAAGAAATAAGGGGAAAAGTGTCAGAAAGGACCTGAGAGAGGAGTGTGGCTTGGGGGGGGGGGGAGCTTAGTGTGGACTGTTGTCCTCCATACAAGGAAGAACCATTGTCCTTTGAACTATCAATAACTGTGGCCTGTAACTCTCCACCACAGAGGAGGGGAAGGTTCACGCAGCTCTTCATGGATTCAGTTACTGTAAATAGAAGACAGGACTCACAAAGCCCCACCAAAGGTCTATACACAGTTTAAGTATGAGGAAGGAAGAGGTAGTTTCGAGACTATGTGCACTTTCTCTGCAAACATGAGGATACAGAAGGGCCTAAACAGTTCACATTTGAATTACCAGATCTCACATAAACAGCTGGGAATGCCCAGAAAAACATGTAACCCCAGTCCCATAAAGGGGAGCACAGATCAAAGACAATCCCTGGGCTCCTGGAAAAGTGCCTCTCTTTCAAAAGAACCCAGTTCAAAATGAGAACATGGGAAAGAATGTTGGAATGGGACACTATTTTCTGCTTTGGTCAACAAAGAGTGGGAACTGCAGCAGGGAAGAGCATAATACCCCATAAGCGAACCCACCTAACTGTGGGCAGCACTGTCACATGGGCTGGGTCAGCAGACTATGAAAGGGGGAAGCTAGCTGTGCATGGAGCACTCCTCACACTCTGCTTCCGCACTGAGGACTGGATGTAACCAGCTGCCTGGAGCATCTGCCATGGCGCCTTCCCTGCCATGATGTTCTGTAACCTGCCACTATAAGCTGGAGTACACTCTTCTCTCTTAAACTGATCGTCTATAGGATATTGTCCTAGCAACAACAAGAAAATACACTTTGAGCCACAGCTTCCCTGATGTTTGCTTCCCATACATACAATGAGAGGACCCACAAAGTTTGGCAGCAATTACAGGCAGCAGACAACCAGAAAAAAGATTGCAAGGAGGCGAGCAGCCAATGGGAAGGGGAGAGGTTTCCAGCAACATGAGAACTCTGTTAGAAGAGGACAAGGGGACCCTGAACTGTGGCTTCTGGGACAGGCTCACTGTAGGAGCAGGGTGTTGTGGCGCACGCCTTTAATCCCAGCACTCGGGAGGCAGAGGCAGGAGGATCGCCGTGAGTTCAAGGCCACCCTGAGACTCCATAGTGAATTCCAGGTCAGCCTGGGCAAGAGTGAGACCCTACCTCGAAAAAAAAAAAAAAAAAAACAAAACACAGGCTCACTGTAGGTACAGATGCCTCCAGGCATCGAGAGAGTGGGCTAGATATTGGAGATCCAGGTCTTATCCTCACAGCCCAACCAGGATAATGACTGTTCTTTGCTCTGACAGAATCTGCCACCAAGCTGTTTTACAAACAAGTAATCACAAGAACAGTTTTCCTGTCCACCCACAAAAGCATTGTGCAGGAGACAGTGGGAGTGGAAAGATTCAATATGCCTGTTCCTATTCAGCCCTATTACCTCTGTGCCTTGGACAGGAGCTATGATGCTCTAAGGCAGGAAAGGGCAACAGTGTAGGGGCAGAGACAGGCTCTGGGTTCTGATTCTGGCAACTGTGCCTAATTCTATGCAAGTACATCTTGGGGAACCAATGAGTATAATTCTAGGGGTTACTTAAATATTTTCACTGTTTCCTCATCTTTTTGTCTCCCTCCCTTCCCTTCTTCCTTCCTTCTTTCTTTCTTTTAGTTAGTTTATAAACAAGGTCTCATGTAAACCATTCTGCCCTCAAATTCACTATTTAGTCTAGGATGTTCCTGGTCTTCTGGCCCTCCTGCCTCCACCTGCAGAGTGCTAGGAACACAAGCATGCATAACACCTGGTTTATACAGCTCTGGGGATGGAATCCAGAGTTTTCTGTATGCTAGTCAAGCATGCTACCGAATGAACCACATCTCAAACCCTCCTTACCTGTTAAAGTATGGATTACTATATAGTCAAATCATAAGTGATCAATGAATTCACTGTTCCTCCCTGGCACTCTTCTCATATTTAGGTTTGTCTCCTTAATCCTCCATCCTCTCTGGCAGGCCTGTGAACAGTCCTTCACCCAACAGTGGATTCTGCAGGATGCCTCTCATGGCTCCTATATATGATATGTGTACATATTCCCTGGTGCTGTGGTTGTAAATACAAGTAATTGTAGACATATTGGAACTACAAATACATTCTTCAGCACTAGTTGTGTCCATTTTTTAGCAAAAACTGAAACCAGGGGTAGAGAGATCGCTTAGCAGTTAAGGCACTTGTCTGCAAAGTCGAAGAACTCAAGGTCAATTCCGCAAAACCCATGTAATCCAGATGCACAAGGTGCCACATGTATCTGGAGTTCATTTGTAGTGGCCGGGGACCCTGGCATGTCTGTCTGTCTGTCTGCCTCTCTCTCTCTCTCTCTCCACCCCCCTAACATGCCTCTCACTTGCTCACTGGCTCTGTCTCTCAAATAAAATTAAGAACTTAAAATGGCACATAGCTTTAATCCCAGCACTTAGGAGGCTAAAATCTAGGAGGATCACTATGAGTTCAAGGCTGAGACTACATAGCGAATTCTAAGGCAGCCTGGGCTGGACTGAGACTCTACCTTGAAAAACCAACATGTGCAGAAATTGTACATTTATACAGTTCCTGTTTGGAAAGCTGAAAAAAGCTCAGGAAATAGATGGTTGTGATGCTGTTGCAGTCAGGTTTGCATTTCTGGCAGAAATCACCCCACCAGCAGCAGAATTTGGGAAAAAAGGATTTATTTTGGCTTACAGACTTGAGGGGATGCTCCACAATGGCAGGGAAAATGATGGCATTAGTAGAGGGTGGATATCACATAAGGTCAACATAAGGTGGACAATAGCAACAGGAAAGTGCACCAAACACTGTCTTGGGGAAACTGGCTATAATATGCATAAGCCTGCCCCCAACAATACACTGCTTCCAGGAGGTGTTAGTTCCCAAATCGTCATCAGCTGGCAACCTAGCCCTCAGAACACCTAAGTTTATGGGGGATACCTGAATCAAACCATGACAGATACTTACATATTTCAAGCCCAAGAAGTTTCTACTTAAAATGATTTAAAAGATAAGTTTGATATCATTTTTGACATAATCACATAAACTAAAGTACATATTAACTACACAAAACCTCATTCAATGACAAACCACCATCATGCATCAAAATATATGTAGTGGGGGGCTAGAGAGATGGCTTAGTGGTTATTGCTTTGACTGCAAAGCCAAAAGACCCTGGTGCACCCATTCTCTCTCTCTCCCTCCCTCCCTCCCCCTGCCTATTTCTGTATCTCTCTCAAATAAATAAACAAAAATAAAATATTATATGTATTATATGTATTATACATATATATATATATATATATATATATATATATATACACATACACATATACATATACATATGTATATATATTTGTAGTGGGGCTAGAGACATGGCTTATGAATTACGGTGCTTTTCTGTGAAGCCTAAGAACCCTGGTTTATTTCCCCAGTACCCAACCACATAAGCCAGATACACAAGGTGGCTGTTTTAGTAAGGTTTGCATTGCTGGCAGGAAGCACCCAAAGATCAGCTTATGGGGGAGGCAAGTGTGAAGGGATCATTGTGGCTAACAGACTCAAGGAGAATCCCATGATAGCAGGGGAAAGTGATGGCATGAGCAGAGGGTGGTAATCACCTCCTTGCCAATATCAGCAGGACAACAACAGGAGAGTGTGACAAACAGTGGCAAGGGGAAACTGGCTACAACACCCATAAGCTTACCCCCAACAATACACTGTCTCCAGGAGGTGTTAGTTCTCAAATCTCCATCAGCTGGGAACCTAGCATTCAGAACACCAAAGTTTATGGAGGACACCTGAATCAAACCACCACAGTGGTGCATACATCTGGAGGTGTTCATTTGCAGTGGCTAGAGATCCTGGTGTGTCCATTCTATCTCTTTGTCTGCCCCCCCCATCCCCAGAGAGATGGTTCAGTGGTTAAGGCACTTGCCTACAAAGTCTAAAACCCAGGTTGAATTCTCCTGTACCCATATAAAGCCAGAAGCACAAAAGGGCCCAAGTATCTGAAGTTCATTTGCAGTCACTAGAGGTCCTGGCATTCCCATTTTCTTTGTCTCTCCTTGTAAAGTAAGTAATTTTTTTTTTAAAAGAGATGAGCATCGTAGTACACACCTGTAATTCCAGTAGAGGAGGCTGAGGTAGGAGCATCCTGGGTTGGAAGCCAGTGAGTGATACATATTGAGACCTCATCTTGAAGTAAAAATAAAGAGCTGATGGTGTAGCTCAGTGCAAAAGAACTTGCTTAGCATACAATAGACCCTGGGTTTGATAGCCAAGAACAGAGGATAAACACTAACAGTTACTTCAATTTAGCTCCAGAAAAGAGAAAAAATGCTTTGCATTCTGAAAAGAGTATATGTAGGCCAGCAGCGCAAGGCTTGGTGAGTATACAGAACATGAAGCATTCTGACATTATTACTTCCTGCACACTGGACACAGCTGTCAGGGAGACCAAAGGTGTACACCAAGTGCTTCACAGCAAGAAAGGTAAGGGAATGGTCTCCTTTTCTCCTTAGTCTTGGGCAATGTCCTATAAAAATATACACATCTCCATAGAACAACCAAACTATCATTGCATCAAATTCTGGAGAGGTGTGATCAAATAGTTATTCACCCCAAATAAGATGCCAATGACAGACTAAAGAAATAATGACATTCAAGTCCAGCCAAGTGAGCCAGTGAGTTTATTGGGGTTATTAAGAGGAGTATGGGTGAGGAGATATGTACAGGCCCATGGATGACTGAGAAGAGCCTACAACAGTAAAAGTTCCACCCTCCCATACAACTTATGAAAGCTGTATCCCTGGAGATACTTGCAAAATGTGAAGGGAACTTAACCATTCGGAATGGCTCATCTTTCTGGAAATTGGTACTGTTTATATAACCTTGTGTAGGGAATTTGTGAAGCTTGTGAATTTTAGGAGCATTCTGAGACTTTCGGGTTTTGTCCACTTCTTGAGCGTGGTGTCTCTTACTTCCTGACACTTACAGAGATTCCAATGTGGTGGGGAGGAGAGCTGTGAAGCACTTTCTTTGGTTACACATAGTCATTACACCCATGAACGCATAGCAGCTTTAATTTCCTGCAAAGATTGAGCCGGACAATACATCACCTTATGGGGGAAGGATACATGTGACTCCACACCTCTAGAGAAGCTAAATACACCTAGTGATTGCTGGGAAAGGGGAGTCATGTTCATCAGTTGTGTACCTGCTGGTAAGTTGCCCATTCTGTTAAATCACCCTCCACCCATGATCATGCAAGAAACCCTATCTTAACTCAATGGAGTTAAAGAAAAGGAATGGGGAATACCTGCAACCCCACTGAGGAGTATCCCCAATGGAATGGGGGCAGGGACAAGGGAAAAGAGAGTATCAACACATGATGTATACATATGAAACATGTTGTTAATAATAACAATAATAATATTAATTTTACAAAAGGAATGGCAGAAATATGGGGAGTCCTAGGGATGCAGAAGTGTGTTAGTGAGAGGTGGAGACTGGTAAGATGGTATATTATCTAGGCATAAGATCAAAACACATTACAAACATGTACGAACATCTCAAAATGGAAAAAAAAATGTAATGAAAAAAACAGTTGAAGAACAGGATGGTTGCATGAAAGAAAATGAAGTGTCCAAATGGCCAGAAAAGAGAACAGCTGCCTGCAAAGAGGGGTGTGCTCAGGACTCACGAACCTGAGCAGTTTCCACACAGCCCACTCATGCTTTGCTGCCCTGGCCTTGTCCTCCATACACTTCTCATTCTGTGTGCAGTTTTTCTTTGTTTGATTTCGAGATAGGGTCTGCTGCAACCCAGACTGGCCTCAAATTACGTATGAAGGCTTATGTTGAACTTTTAATCTCATGCCTCCACCTCCCAAGTACTGAGTTTACAGGCATACACCACCAAGTGAGGTTTATTGCACTCACTTGTGTGTCTGCATTCCCTCTAGATGACCTTATCCACACCCAGGGTCTCAAAAGACAATAACATGTTGAAGTCTCTGAAACATATATGCCAGCTCTACACTCTCCACTGGATGGCAGGTTTGAACACATATGTGCTCATTAGGCACCTGTTGCAGTCAGGTTCGCATTGCTGGTAGAAATCACCCAACCAAGAGCAGCTCTTGGGAAAAAGAGGATTTATTTTGGCTCACTTCGAGGGGAAACTCCAGGATGGCACGGAAAATGATGGCATGAGCAGAGGGCGGATATCACCCCCTGGCCAACATAAGGTGGACAATAGCAACAGGAGAGTTTACCACACACTGGCATGGGGAAACTGGCTATAACACCCATAAGCCTGCCCCCAATAATACACTCTCTCCAGGAGGCATTAATTCCCAAATCTCCATCAGCTGGAAACCTAGCATTCAGAACACCTAAATTTATAGGGGACAACTGAATCAAACCACCATATTCCACCCCGGCCCCCATAAACTGATATCCATACATAACGGAAAATACAATGCATTCATCCAACTTCAAAAGTCCCCATAGTTTTTATCGATTCCAAAGATGTTCAAACATCCCATTGTCCAAGGTCTTTTAACTGAGTCATAATACCAAAAAACAACCCCCAAAACCCCATAATGGCACAGAATAAACATTCACACTGCAAAATATGGCACTGGACATAGAAAAGAAATATTCAACCAATACAAGATTTAAAACAAGCAGGGCAAACATCAAACTCTGTAGCTTCAAGTCCAACAACTCTAGCAAGCGACAAATCTCCAAGTCTGATAATTCTAACTAGCAACAAGTCTCTGGCATTCCAATTCTGCCCCTCCAGCTAGGCTACTCACAGTCCTGGAAAACTTCATCAGGGCCAGCAGCTCCTTAGCAGCCATCTCATGGTCCTGGCATCTCCACTGGGTCTCCACTGCAACCCACAGTTCATCCTCATGGCCCCATGGGGTCTCTATGCAGGCAACCAGCAAACCTGCTTCACACTGCCCATACCCATTTCCAAAACACAAGACTGTGTTGCAAACTCAATGACCCTCTCTTTCCTGCATTTCGTATACTCCACAATACCAGGTAGGGTGCCAGTTTGTTAATCCAGGGGGGAATAAAACAGACTTTGAAGAACAGGACAGTCCTGAGGACTCAGGCCCCTTCCAAAGAGTCTGCATTTTTCCTGTTGCCCCAGCACAGGTCAGCTGACCCAATCTCAATGGTTGTAATCATTCAAACAATTTGCAAGTGAATGGGCAGCAGTTTAGGCCCAAAGATTTCATTTTTTCTGTGCCACATCCCTCTGCTCACACCAGTTCATTTCTACACAAACCAACCCTGCACAACTTCTCAGGACACAGGCATTACAGCAAGCTTTTCACACAAACTGCTAGCCCCATCCAGGTAAAGCTCTTTGTCACCCGCATAAGCCAAACCTCACAGCCCATAGTTCTTACTGCATGCACGTCTTTCAACTCTGACCAGAATAGTCCATCAAGCTGTACAAGCCTTCCACATTCCTCTTGAAAATCAGCTCCAAAAGGCCAAAGCCACACAGTCAGGTGTCTAGCAGCAATCCCACTCCTGTGTACCACTTTACTATTGCAGTCAGGTTCACATTGCTGGTAGAAATCACCCAACCAACAGCAGCTCTTGGGAAAAAGAGGATTTATTTTGGCTCACTTCAAGGGGAAACTGCACGATGGCATGGAAAATGATGGCATGAGCAGAGGGCGGACATCACCCCCTGGCCAACATAAGGTGGACAATAGCAACAGGAGAGTTTACCACACACTGGCATGGGGAAACTGGCTATAACACCCATAAGCCTGCCCCCAACAATACACTCTCTCCAGGAGGTTTTAATTCCCAAATCTCCATCAGCTGGGAACCTAGTATTCAGAACACTTAAGTTTATAGGGGACACCTGAATCAAACCACCACAGCACCTCTGCTGGTAACTGAAACAGGACAGTTGTTAACATCTGTCCCCTTGACAGATCAGTTTCCTAGTATGTGCAAGGCCCTGGGTTTGATACTTAGCAATACACCCACTCACCCTCTATCCCCCATCTGTTCCCCATGCATTCTCTATTTCATGCAAGGAACCCCCCTCTTATCTTTACTGTATTCATGTCCAATCAACCTGAGTTATTATTATGAAGCACCATCTTAGCTCCCCTACCAGTTTGGCACATGCTTCTCTATGGCCTTGTTCACAATCACTATTCACACACATTTTACTAGTTCAGCCATTGAAATGGTGTACCCAGGCTGGAGGTGTGGCTCAGCGGTGCATCTCTTGTCTACTTAAGCTATGTGAGGCTCTGGATTCATGAATAAGTTCCCAGAAAGAAAAGAAAGAAAAAAAAGCAATGCCCTGTGTTAAACATTCTACATAGCTGATTGAATGATTAGAATAGTCTGTGGTAATGAAAAGCTGGTCTGCTACAGGTTTGAGAGGTGGGTAGAGTTACAGTGACTGGACCCCTGAAAGTGAAAAGTGCAGGCTGACTTCTTATCTTTTGCCTACTTTCCCAGAGACCTGTTTTTGATAAACAAATGGGACCCCACCTCAGAGGAAGGTGTTGCATAAGATTTAAACACTGTTTTTGCTCAACTTCAGCCCCCAGAAATTGGCGCCAGAGCTAATTTCTTCCTGAGACAGCCCCTAGCCTTAACCAACCAGCTAGCCCTCTGATTCACCTGGGCCAGGAGACAGCCCACAACCCTAAGGTTATAAATACCTTTGCAAGGGGAGGGCACACTGTCTCTGATCACTTGGGAACTCCCAGTTATGCATGAGTTTTTCCTGTAGCTGGGCCTGGTCTGGCTCAGCCAGGAGGGGCTTGGCATAGTCCCTAGCCCAGGCCCAGCCTGGAGGGCTCCCTAGCCCTAACTCTCTGCATAGGTTCTTTATTCCCATCAGCTTCCCCCTGGCAGGAGCTCCTTGAACTTCCTTTTTTCTTTCCATGCTTTCTCCCAAGGCCTTTCAGACGGGATGTCTAGCCACATGGGTGCCTTTCCTTGGCTCTACTTCCCTCAATAAGCATAATAATTTAATAACTATCCTTCTCAATTTTCATTCAATTCTTTGACTAAAATTAGAAATAAACATAGGAATTGGGGTTCAAGGACTCTCCTGGACCCTTAGCACCCCATTATAGGTTTATAACCAAATTTTTTTGGGTGACCTTCATTCCCATAAACAGGCACTTATAGGCTGCCTCCCCATTTAACCTAACATTCTCATTACTATCAGGTAAAATTCTTCTTGGAATGTTCCAACAGACATCTTAGTTTCCACTAACACATAGGCTAAGGATGGCATCACTAAATATCTAAGGACTCTAGCAGAGACTTCTCTACTTTGAAAAGTTCTACTTGATGTTTCCATGAATGTATGTTAAATGCCTATATTTATAACTTTTTCATTATATTGCTATAAATATTCTATGAGAAAGGTAGAGTGGTCCACATTTTTACTCATAGCACAAAAAGAGGCCAAAGTAGGAAGGTCACGGTAGGTTTAAAGCTATCATGGTTTACAGATTGAGTTTCAGATCAGCCAGGGCTAGAGTGAGGCAAGGTTTAAGAGATGAAACAAAAAATTCTGAAAGTTTTACCATGTTGAAGCATCACATTTGGTGTAACCTAGTCTGGTTTCCAGGCCATCAGCTCTCCTATTTGGCTCAGAATGAAGAATTTATTATGCCCTTGAGGTAACAACAGGGGTCTGACATCCCAGCACCACAAGATTTTTTTAAAAATGAAAATGAAAAATCAACACATATTTTCCCCTGAGAGTTACAGATTCTTTCATGTGCCCCCATGTCACTGCACTTGGCATTCTTTTTACTCTACTGACAATTTGAGTCAGATAGACTGTGTTTTGGGAATGACATGCACATTGCAGGGTTCTCAGCAACATCCCTATCTCCACCCACAAGGTCAGGTAGAGCATTGTATGACCCATCCTTAAGTAAACAAACAAACAAACAAATAAATAAATAAATAAAATGACCCCAGGCATCAAAAATATCTGTTGAATGGTTAAAGCAAACTCAGCATTTCTCCACCTGACTTCAACTCCAGCAACAAAGTTTGTAGCACTTTTTTTTTTTTTTTTTTTTTTTTTGGAAATACCAGAATGGTTAAGGGAGAAGCACAGGGGCTACATGGAAATGTGAAACATGCTGTGACTTTGGTTTGATTATTATTGTCAGGGAAGGAGCTAAACAATTGCAAGCAGCCACCTTAAGACAAGTCCAAGCCTCAATCTGATGAAACAGGCAAGAAAACACAGGCCAGAGTGGGAAAGAGTTTCAGGGCTCACAGTGATCATGAGGAGATCCTGTCTCTTGGCTCCTCTAGCTCTCTGATCTGCTTCCTGTATGAACAGTGTGTGCGGGACTATGGTGGTGTGGAGTGGGTAGGACAGACCCCTGTCTTCTGGCTCCTCCCAGCTCCCTGGTCCAGGTTCCCTGGGCTACACTGTGTGCTGGTGGGCACAGATTGAGTAGGCCAGATCACTTTTCCCTCAGTGCCCTGGTGGTCCTGTTAGGTCCCATTGTGCCTTGATTGGTGAGGCCTGGTCCCTATGTGAGCTGTGGAATCAGGCCTTTTGCTCTGGTATCCTGACTGGACAGTGGGTACCACCATCCCTGTTCGCTTGAGTCAGAGGGTGTAAGGGCCAAAGGAGAAAAACTTGCTTCCTCCTCAATAAAATAAAGAGTCTTCCTAAAATGGGCAGACAACAACAACAACAACAACAACAACAACAAAAAGTGTGATAAAAATGAGAGATCTCCAAAAAGGATGCCTAGTATTGCAATGGTAATCAACACAAATTCATTCCCAAATGAAAACAAAACAACCAATGAGACCCTAATGAAAAGAATCACTGAACTAAAGCAAACCATCAAAAACCCAACAAACATATCAATGAAATTGAAATCAATCATCTCCTAAAGCATTCACTTTTTGACAGTAGGCTTAAACAGATTGAAAGAAAACATTAGAACCCTCCAAAGAGATGAATACATTGAAGGTGGGTCAAAAAATGGAAGATCTCAACAACTGCTGATTAAGTTTAATGAAGACTTGATCAAATCCAAGAATGAATTCCAATAATCATCAAGAAAATTATAACTTGAATTGAAACCTTACCTCAAAAAAAGAGAAGGACATAATGCAAAATAACAAAACACAAAACAAAACCAAATAGAAATTATAAAAACTGCTCTAGACCTGTCACCAACAGAGCTACTCATGTACAAGACAGAACCTCTGGCCTGGAAGACAAAACAGAAGAAATTAATCGGGAGGCCAAAAACTTTGTGAAGTTCAAAAAATCAAGTTAACTGTTAGATACCCTAAAATGTCCAAACACCCAGATCATGGGTATACCAGAAGGAGAAGAAATAAGGCCAGAGGCATGGAGAGCATATTCAAATATATATAATTTTCCAAATCTCTCAGGAAAGAGACCCATTCACATACAAGGATCCCACAGAACACCAAACAGACAGGACAAAAGAAGAAATTCCCTAACACATATCACAGTTAAAACTCTTAACAATGAAAACAAAGAGTGAGTACTAAAAATCAGCAAGACAGAAACAACTCACAACATACAAAGCCAATCCCATCAGAATTACATCAGATTTCTCAATGGAGACCCTGAAAGCCAGAAGGACCTGGAATGGAACATTTCAAAATAAAAAAACTATGGATTCCAACCCAGGCTACTCTACCCAGCAAAAGTATCCCTCATAATAGATGGTGAAAGAAAAATTTTCTAAGAAAAAGTCAACTCTATAATTACACGAACACAAAGCCAAACCTACAGAGATTACTTGATGAAATAATAATTCACACAGAACATTCAAACAACTAAACTCCAAAGCCATCAAGAAGATCACAATAACCAAAATAGACCAGGCTCAAAATAGTACAAAACATAAGAAAGCACCAAACCCCATAAAACACCTCATCATGGCAGGGATTAATTCAAACCTCACATTAATAACCTTAATACTAATGGTCTTAACTCACCCATCAAAAGACACAGGTGATCTGGATGTATCAAAAAAAAAAAAAAAAGGACCCTGCTATCTGCTGTCTTCAAAAAACTCACCTGACTACTAAAGATAGACACCTCCTAAGGCTGAAAGGCTGGAAAATGATATTCCTAGAATATGGAAATAAAAAACAAGCGGGTGTTGCTATCTTAACATCTGACAAAATAGACTTCAAATCCAAAAGGACAAAGAAAGTCACTTCTTATTCATGAAGGGAACAATCCAACATGAGCACATCACAATCATAAATATATACGCACCAAGCACAGGTGTACCACGGTTTATAAAACACAATCTTGGACTTCTGGCCAAGATGGCAACTGCCTAGCTGTGCTGCAAATCCCGGGGAAAGAAAGGCAAGACATTAAGGGCTCACTGGGCGTTTTAGGGAAGAGAAATCTCCAATAGATTGTCAGTGGGAGGGCACAGAGGGGAGGAAAACAGGGAATCACAGATCCCCTCATGGGTGGGTACCACAACCCTCCCCCCAAATAACCGCCATGTCATGGTGGCGCCACCACCGCCGTGGTGTGCCGATGGATCCCTGAGTGTGGAAGCTTAGACTGCTCCGCCCATTTGCCCACTTGTCCACTTACTGCTCCGGCCACCGAAGTTCAGCAAGTCCTGGCAATAACAAGGGAATCCCTGATTCCCACAGGAGCAGGTATCCCACAACTCCCCATATCCAAAGCGCAGCTGCATGCAGATCGATCCATGTGTATGGAAGTTTGGACTGCTCCACCCACTCACTCATTTACTGCTCCTGATGCTGCATGTCCAGCGAACCCAGTCCCACAGCAACTGCCACACTGTCTCTCAAGCTTGCACCAGCTCAGGTGCCATCCCCTACGTGTCTGCATGCCAGCCGTCCACCATTGTCCTGTGGCGGGGGAGCGCAGACTGCTTCCGGGTCCCAGTGTTCCCAGCCAGAGTTTGGGCTGCTTCAGCACTTGGCGCCTCAGTATCATTCCTAGCTCCAAAACAGGCAGCTTTGGGGCATTAACACTTGAGAATTCAGGCAATTTTGGTGCCCCTGCCAGGCAGTAGATAGGCAGCCTTGGCAAGTGAGAGCCAAAGCCCAGGCTGCTTGGAAACAACCCCAGGGTACCTCAGATTCCCATTCTGAATCAGCCCAGGGTGATTCACCCACCTACATGCTCATAAATTTTCATGGGCAGACCACGGTGCAAAAGAAATGAAAAAGCAAATGCAAGAAAATCCATTTAGACCACCCAGGCCTAAATGAATACATCTAACCAAAATATAGAAGAATCGTTAGGATCAGAACACCAAGTTGAAGCTATGAGCAATGCAACACTGACCAACCTACTGGTAGAACTTGCAGGAAAGCAACAAAGAACCGATAATCATGTGGATGCTGCCATCACTAAACTACACCTAATAGATAAGAAATTAGAAGGAATTCAAAGAGAGCTAAGACATTTGAGGGAGAGTGAAAAAAAAGAAGACCTCAAAAATCAGTGGACCATGCTAAATGAAGACATAACGAAATGCAAGGATGACTACCAAGAATCATCAAGAAAATCAGAAAATGATGTGAAAAAGGAGCTTGACAGAGGGATGGAAATTATACATAGAAAAGTAGTAGAAAATGCAAACTTAATTGAACAAGTTCAAAACTCTCTAGAAGCTCTCAAGAATAGAGTCAGCCAAGTGGAGAATAGAAACTCTAATCTGGAAGACAAGATGGAAGAAACAGTTAGAGAGTTCAAAAATTTCAGTAAGTTCAAAAGTTCCTGTGAACAGAACATGAGGGAATTGTGGGATACACTTAAACGTTCTAATATCAGGATCATTGGAATACCAGAAGGAGAAGAAATTCAGACCAAAGGCATGGAAAACTTATTTAACAAAATAATTGAAGAAAACATCCCCAGTCTCTTAAAAGAAAGGCCCATCAAGATACAAGAAGCCAACAGAACTCCAAACAGACTGGACCAAAGGAGAAACTCTCCAAGACATATGGTCATTAAGACTCTAAACATTGACACAAAAGAGAAAATGCTAAAAGCAGACAGGGAAAAACAGCACATCACTTTCAAAGGTAACCCCATCAGAATTACTTCAGACTTCTCAATGGAAACCCCGAAAGCTAGAAGGGCCTGGAAAAACCGCTGCAAAGTATAAGAATCTATGACGTCCAATCCAAACTACTCTACCCGGCAAAAGTATCCCTCATAATAGACGGTGAAAGAAAACTTTTCCGTGACAAAACTCAGCTGTACAATTATATAAACACAAAAACAAACCAACATAGAGTATTTCAGAAAATTCTCCACAGAGAAGAAACCAATAATTAAACTCAAATGCCTACAACAAGCAGATCACAACAACCAAACTCAGAGTAGGCACAAAAATCTTCAAAGTCCATGAAAACAACAACCCACATCTACCATCACAATATGGCAGGGATCAAATCAAATCTCACAGTCATTACCCTAAATATTAATGGCCTTAATTCACCCATCAAGAGACACAAGCTAACAGGATGGATCAAAAAATTAGACCCCTCAAACTGTTGCCTTCACGAAACCCACCTCACCACTAGAGACATACATCTCCTCAGGGTGAAAGGGTGGAAACAGTATTTCAAGCAAATGGGAATAAGAAACAAGCAGGTGTAGCTATATTAATATCGGATAAAATAGGCTTCAAACCAAAAATAATCAAAAAAGACAAAGAAGGCCACTTCCTACTTATCAAGGGAACAATCCATCAAGAGGATATTACAATCATAAATCTGTATGCACCAAACACAGGGGCACCACAGTTCATAAAACAAAACCTACTTGACAATAAAACAGAAAAAACCACTAACACCATGTTAGCTGGGAACTTCAATACGCCATTAGCAGTAATAGACAGATCATCCAAACAGAAACTCAACAGGGAAGAAAGAGAGCTCAACAAAACCATAGATCACTTAGACCTAATGGACATCTACAGAACTTTCCATCCCAAATCCACATACTACACATTCTTCTCACCAGCCCATGGAACATTCGCTAAAAGAGACCATATACTGGATCACAAAGACTGCCTCCACATATTTAGGAAGATTGACTTAATTCCCTACATGATATCAGATCACAATGCCATATTGCTAGAAATCAACAACAAAAAACCCACCAAGAATCCCAACTGCACCTGGGAACTCAACAGCACACTTTTAAACAATAAATGGATAGTGGATGAAATAAAAAATGAAATTGCAAAATTTCTGGAATTGAATGACAATGAGAACACATCATACCAAAATCTATGGGATACAATGAAGGCGGTCCTCAGGGGGAAATTCATAGCACTCAATGACTTCATAAAAAAGACAGAAATATCCCAAATCAATAACATAACCATCCACCTAATGGCACTGGAAAAACAAGAAAAATTCAACACAAGGAGCTCCAGAAGGAAAGAAATAATTAAAATCAGTGCACAAATTAATGAATTGGAAACCAAGGGAACAATTAAGACAATTCACAAAACAAAGAGCTGGTTCTTTGAAAAAATAAACAAGATTGACAAACCCCTGGCCAATTTGATCAAGCAAAGAAAGGAGAAGCTTCAAATCAACAAAATTCAAAATAAAAAAGGAGAGATCACAACAGACATAAGTGAAATTCGGAGAATCATCAGGACTTATTTCAAAAACCTCTACTCCACAAAACTGGATAATGTGGAAGAGGTGGACAAATTCTGGATACATACAATCTATCAAAGCTAAACTCAGAGCATATTAATCACCTCAATCAACACATCACACTCATGGAGATTGAAAAAGTAATAAAAAGCCTCCCACAAAAGAAGAGGCCAGGACCAGACGGCTTCTCAACTCAATTCTATGAAACCTTCATGGAAGAACACACAACAATCTTTCCCAAACTGTGCCACACAATTGGAGAACAGGGAAAGCTACCCAACTTCTTTTATTGAGCTAGCATCACCCTAAATCCAAAACCAGGCAGAGATGCCACAAGAGAAGAAAACTACCGGCTTATTTCCCTGATGAATTTCGATGCAAAGATCCTGAACAAAATCCTCACAAACTGAATCCAACAACACATCAAAAGCATTATGCTCCTTGACCAAGTGGAATTCATCCCAGGAACACAGGGGTGGCTCAACATATGGAAATCTGTCAATGTAATACACAACATAAACAAGGTTAAACATTAAAACCACATGATCATTTCGATAGATGCAGAAAAGGCCTTTGACAAGGTAAAACATCACTAAATGATCAAAACATTGGAGAGAATTGGCATGGTTGGTTCATATCTTAACATAATAAAGGCAATATACAAAGCTCCTAAGGCCCAAATAATACTTAATGGAGAGAGACTGGAGAAATTCCCATTAAGATCAGTAACAAGACAAGGTTGTCCACTCTCACCTGTGCTCTTCAATATAGTACTGGAAGTCCTAGCTCAAGCAATAAGACAGGAGAAGGAAGTAAAAGGGATACAATTTGGAAAGGAAGAAGTTAAGTTAGCTCTATTAGCTGATGATATGTTTGTACATGTAAGAGACCTGAGAGATTCCATCCCAAAACACCTGAGGGTGATTAACACCTATAGCAAAGTAGGAGGATACAAAATCAATGCACAAAAATCAGTAGCCTTTCTATATGCAAATGACAAAGATACAAAGAAAGAAATAAGGGACACAATTCCATTTTGAATAACAACAACAAAAAAACACTTGACAATATTGTTAACCAAGGATGTGAAACATCTATACAATGGAAACATAAAAACACTCAAACAAGAAATTGAGGAGGACTTTAGAAAATGGAAAGACCTCCCATCCTCCTGGATAGGCAGAATTAACATTGTGAAGATGACAACACTACCAAAGGCAATATACAGATTTAATGCAATTCCAATTAAAATCCCTACAGTGTTCTTCACAGAGATAGAAAAAATTATCTCAAATTTCATATGGAAAGGCAGAAGGCCTCCATATCCAAACATATCCTCAGCAAAAGAAATGCCTCTGGAGGCATCACCATACCTGATCTACAGCTATATTACATAGCCGTACTAATACAAACAACATGGTACTGTCATAAAAACAGGAGTATAGACCAATGGAATAGACTTGAGGACCCGGACTTTGGGTCAAGCAACTATAGCTACTTGATATTGGATAAAGGCCCTAACAATCCAGGCTGGAAAAATGATAGCATCTTCAACAAATGGTGCTGGACAAAACTGGATAACCATATGCAGGAAAGTTAAAGTTGATCCACACATATCACCATGCCACACTGACGTCCAAATGGATCAAAGACCTCAATATTAGACCAGAAACTCGCATACCACAGGAAGAAAATTTAGGAAGTACTTTCCATGATATAGGAACGGAAAAAGACTTCCTGAACAAAACCCCAGTAGCTCACGACCTTAAACAGTCACTCAACCAGTGGGATCACATGAAGCTGAAGAGTTTCTTTACAGACAAGCATACAATAAAGGCAATAGATTACCCACAGAGTGGGAGAAAATATTTTTGGGTTATCCAACTAATAGAGGGCTAATCTCTAGAGTCTACAAAGAACTCAAAAATCTAAACAGTAAGAAGTCAAACACCCCACTCACAAAATGGGGCAAAGAGCTGAACAGGCAGTTCACAGAGGAAGAAATACAAATTGCAAACACACACTTAAGAAAATGTTCATCAGCCCTAATCATCAGAGAAATGCAAATTAAAACAACTATGAGATTCCACCTTACCCTAATAAGGATAGCAAACACCAAAAAATCAAATAAAAATAAATGCTGGCAAGGATGTGGAGAAGTAGGAACACTCATCCACTGTTGGTGGGAATGTAGGATGGTAAAATCACTTTGGAAAGCAATATGGAGACTTCTGAAAAAGCTGACTATAGAGGTACCAAGAGCCCCAGTTATTCCCTTACTGGGCATCTACCCTAAAACCTTCAAACCACAGGCTAGAGAGATGTGCTCAACCATGTTTGTAGCGGCTCAATTTGTAATAGCTAAGAGCTGGAATCAATCCATATGTCCATCACTAGAAGAATGGATAACTAAGATGTGGTATATCTACACAATGGATTTGTATACAGCAGTAAGAAAAAATGACACAATGAAATTTGAGGAAAAATGGTTGAACCTGGAACAGATCATTCTCAGTGAACTTACCCAATCACAGAAAAAGAATCGCCACATAGTCTCACTCATCTACAGCACCTAACCTGAATCTACCCAAGATACCTTACATACACAGCAAGCATTTCATGGACTAGACACTAGGACGGATGGGGAGGGAGGGGAGGGCATTGAAGGGGTGGGAAACACAAATCTAGTCCCAAACGGCAATGGTACCATTAAATTCTACTTCTTAAAAGGCAGACCAAATGGCTGAACCTTCACCAGGCCCTTACAGGGCACACCTGAACCACAAGAAACTGGAGAGGGTAGGATCAAGACTAACCTTAATCTTCTACATCTTCCCTCCCTCTCCCTCCCTCCTTCTCTCTCTCTCTCTCTCTCTCTCTCTCTGTTTCTCTCTCTCCCTCCCTCCCTCCCTCTCCTCTCCTCTCTAACTCTAGTACATTAGTTATCTTTTTCCTTATTTTCTTAGTGGGCACTGCCCTGTAACTCCCAGTACCAGAATGGGGCTATCATCCACAATGAGCTTTTGATCAGAGAGACGTACAAGGTTTCCTAAAAGACAGATTTCTCTCAGAGTACTTGATGACCCACCAAAGGTTAGTGGTAAGACCCTACTGCTGAATACACCTTATGTGCTTGACATGCAAAATGGAATGGTAGGCTGGAAGTTGGAAGAGAGTCAATTCCCAGAAAGTCAGCGTGTCTAGTGCCAGAAGGTGCTACATGGACAACTGGGGGAAAATAACTAGTATCTGTCCAAGCAACTCATGGTCTAACCTACTTAGCAGCAAATAACTTGTTGTGATGCCCATACACATGCAATAGTGGCACACAGCCTTGGGGGGGAACCAACTGCTCTTAATTTGGCTAATTGATCCCCTCAGTGGTACGGGACCAATAGCTGGAGCTGGGAAACAAGTCAGAACCATATCGAAACATAAGCCCAATCTTCAATATCAAGCTACCATCAATCATGGGCTACAAGAGGGCCTACACCTATTAAATTCTCTTTTAAAAAGTAAGGGTTATCTCATTTGTCCTGGTGCTAACTTACTCTCCGTTGGAGAATATGCTTCTCTTTTTCAGATAGATGTAGATCCTAAGGAGAGAGCCATCCCATCATACCTCAAAAGGGCCCCGCGTGAAACTGAGAAAAATTGGCGAAACAAGCAAGGGTGCTGTTTTCTTGATGAACCAGATACCAGCACAAGGGGGAAGAAGATCAACAGAGAAAAATCAACTCCCACCAAATCAGAGAGCCTTAGAGGCCCCCCAACACCTCATCACTGAAGCAGACCAAAAATGAACCCAACATGGCTCAGGGAAATTTTGCGGAAGGGTGAGGGAAAGAATGTCAGAGTCACATGTTGGGTCATGATATGCAGAGACATTTATCTTACCCATAACTGTGGGCTAACTCCACAATGCATGACCCATATACCTCAACGAAGGGCCAAGGGGAGGGGTTAGGTCATGGATGAGCCTAATAATGCTACCAAACTGACTGTATTTGCTCAACACAAAACTAATTAATAAAGAAAAAAAGAAAAAAAAGGAAAAAAAATAATGTGATGAAAGTATGGCCTAACATAAGAAAAAAAAATCTCGAAAGTATAACAGAAATAAACACTACCACCATCATAGTTGGAAACTTCAATTTCCCATTAACATCAATATAGATCATTCAAGCAGAAAATCAACAGGGAAATAATAGAGTTAACCATCATATATTAATTAGACACAATGGATATCTACAGAACTTTCCACACCAAATCTACAGAATATACATTCTTCTGTGGAGTCCATGGAACCTTCTCCAAAAGTGACCATATATAAGCCCATAAAGTCAGGTAAATTGAAGTTAATTCCTGCATCATGTCAGATCACAATGCTTTAAAGCTAGAAATTAACAACAAGAAACACATCAAGAACTCCACCAGCTCCTGCAGACTACACACTTACACAGTGAATGGGTCATGGAAGAAATCAAAAATGAAAATGCAAAATTACTAGAATTGAATGATAATGAAATTACAACCTAACAAAATTTATGGGAAACAATGAAGGCTGTCATAAGGGGAAATTTCATAGCCCTAGATTTCTTCATTACAAAAGTGAGAGAGATTCCAAATTAGTAACCTGACTGTCCATCTAAATGCGCTGGAAAAACAAGAATCCAACCCAAAGAGCTCCAGATGTAAAGAAATAATCAAGATTAGACCAGAAATTAATGAAGTGGAAACTAAGAAAACAATTTTAAAAATTGTATAAATGAAGAGCTGCTTGTTTAGAAAACTCCTGGTCAAGCAAAAATAAAAAAAAGAGAGAGAGAAGTCTCAAATTAACAATATCAGAAGTGAAAAAGGACAGATCACAACAGACATTAATAACATTGGAAGAATCATCCAAAACCTCCACTCTACAAAATTCAATAATTTTGAAGAAATGGAAGAATTCCTAGAGACTTACCACTTACCAAAACTAAACTCAGAGCAGATTAATCTTTTAGCCAAAACTATCACATCCATGGAGATTAAAAGGTAATTGTGGTTGTTTGAATAGAATAGATGGCCCCCAATATATTCAGTTGTTTGTAGTTTGCATCTGCAGCCACCTGGATGGAGTCAGTCACTGCCATTGTGTGGATCTGAAGGTGTGGTGGTGGGTTTCAGGTTTCAATCTAAAGATATGCAAAGTGTGCCTAGCTGGAGTTCCTGAAGTGTGCTGTGGCTTTTGACCTTTAGGCTTGTGCTTCTCTCTCTCTGCTTGGTCCTGTGAAGGCAGGCCAGTTTCTTCTGCTATTATGGAACTTCCCCTGGATCTGTAAGCTTCAATAAATCCCTTCCTCCATAGCTGTGCCTGGTCTGAAAGTTCATCTCAGCGAACCTGAATCTGTCTGATACAGAACTTGGTACCGAAGAGTGGGCTGTGATGTACCTGGCCATGTGCATGTTGATCTTTTGGAACCTTTGTTTTGGAGGAATAGGCATGGACTTGGTGCTTGCAACTGAAGATGTCTTCTGGAGTGGTAAGCCAAGTTTTATGGACTATTCTGATGAGAGTCTGAAAATGCTAAGTGCAGACAGCATTAAACTTCGAAGCTTGGCTTATGAGCTTTCTAAGGGGAAGGAAAGACTGCAGAGGACTTTGTTGGAACTGGGCTACTGGCATAAGGGCTGGCTGAGTCCTGCTACCCGGGCCCAGGCCCAGGCCCAGAGAGTTTCATCAAGGTTAAATTTGTAATGGACTGATGTGCTTCGCTAAATATATTGGACTGAGAGATTTAAGATTTTAAGCTGGAAAACCTCAAGCAAGTTAAATTTACTGGCACAGAGACTGGTTTTAGGTTACTGAACGTGCTATTGTCAAACACATTAGCAATCTTAAGGAAGATGGTCCAATTGCTTTACATTAAAACAATGGAAAGGATGCCTGAGGAAGGACTCTCTTAGAAATGCAAACTCTTTTGGAAAGAGTTGACTGGAGAAGGAACCTGCTTTTCAAGGTTATGATTTATTTTGTCTGTGAATTAAGAATATGGCTGTGTCCTGCACACCTAGTATTGGTTTCAGAAGCATGAAAAATGCGAGGAGTGGTCGTGAATTGCACATGCTTCCAGGAGCTGCTGCTGAGATGTGGCATGAGGTAGGGCCTGATGCCCTGATAGGCTGAAAGAGCCTTTGGAAAATGTGAGGAGTGGTCATGAGTTGCACACGGTTCCAGGAGCTGCTGCTGAGATGCAGCATGAGGCAGGGCATGATGCCCTGATAGGCTGAAAGAGCCTTTGCAAAATGTGAGGAGTGGTCATGAATTGCACATGGTTCCAGGAGCTGCTGCTGAGATGCAGCATGAGGCAGGGCATGATGCCCTGATAGGCTGAAAGAGCCTTTGAAAGATGGACCGTGGTTTGCATGAAGACCTGAAGATGTTTTGTATATACCAGGACTGTGCAAGGGCTACCATAGAGCGCATTGTTGGCCTGTGATGGAAGTGTTCCCTGGCTACTCTGCCCAGCTGGAGGGATGGAATTGGAATGTCTGGAGACTGTTAGTCTCTGGATATATTGAACTTGAACTGCAGAAGTTTGATGTTTGTTTGATGGTGGTTGAGTTTGCATTGTTTTAGTCTCTCCTTGTTATGCCTTATACCAGTTGAAAATGTTTACTCTGTGCCTTTATATGTTAGAAGTGTTTAACTTGCTTGATTTTACAGGTCTTAATATCTTAAGTTGGTCAAGACTGTGGGGACCTTTGAAATTGAACTGAGTACAGTTTACAATGTGTGATGTTTATAAGTCTATTGGGGGCCAGGGGCAGAATGTGGTGGTTTGAATAGAACAGATGACCCCCAATATATTCAGTTGTTTGCAGTTTGCATCTGCAGCCACCTGGATGGAGTCAGTCACTGCCATTGTGTGGATCTTAAGGTGTGGTGGTGGGTTTCAGGTTTCAATCTAAAGATATGCAAAGTGTGCCTAGCTGGAGTTCCTGAAGTGTGCTGTGGCTTTTGACCTTTAGGCTCATGCTTCTCTCTCTCTGCTTGGTCCTGTGAAGGCAGGCCAGTTTCTTCTGCTATTATGGAACTTCCCCTGGATCTGTAAGCTTCAATAAATCCCTTCCTCCATAGCTGTGCCTGATCTGAAAGTTCATCTCAGTGAACCTGAATCTGTCTGATACAGTAATCAAAACCTCCACCCAAAGAAAAGTCCAGTACTGGATGGCTTCTGAACTGAATTCTATCAAACCTTCATTGAAGAACTGAAACCAAATTTTCTCAACTGTTCCATGAAATCAGAGAACAGAGAATCCTCCCCAACTCCTTTTTTTTTTTTTTTTTTTTTTTTTTTTTTGGTTTTTCGAGGCAAGGTCTCACTCTAGCCCAGGCTGACCTGGAATTCACTATGGAGTCTCAGGGTGGCCTTGAACTCACAGCAATCCTCCTACCTCTGCCTCCCAAGTGCTAGGATTAAAGGCGTGCGCCACCACGCCCGGCTTCCAACTCCTTTTATGAATCTAGCATCACCATAATACCAAAAACAGACATACTTGCAACAAGGAAAGAAAACTATAGGCCTATATCCCTAATGAACTTAGATGCAAAGATCCTGAACAAAATCCTTATGAACCAAATTTAACAACACATCAAAAGCATTATCCACCTTGATCAAGGAGGCTTCATCCCAGGGATGCAGGTATGATTCAACATATGGAAATCAGTCAACATAATACACCACATAAATAAACTGAACCATAAGAACCACATGATCATCTCACTTGATGCAGAGAAGGCCTTTCACAAAACACAACATCACTTCATGACCAAAACAATGGAACAAATAGGTTTTATATCTCAACACAATAAAGGTTATATATACAGCTCCTAAAGTCCAAATAATACTTAACAGGGGGAAAACTCAAGGAGTTCCCACTAAGATTGTGAACAAGAGGGGGTGCCCACTCTCACCACTGCTCTTCAAAAAAGTATTAGAAGTACTAGGCCAAGAGATAACACAGGAGAAAGAAATAAAAGGGATTCAAATTGGCAGGAAAGCAGTCAAGATAGCCCTATTTGCAGATGACATGGTCTTATGCATAACTGACCCAAAAGTCTCCATCTCAAAAATTCCAAAGGTGGGGCTGGAGAGCTGGCTTAGTGGTTAAGTGCTTGTCTGTGAAGCCTAAGGACCCCGGTTCCAGGCTCGATTCCCCAGAACCCACGTTAGCAAGATGCACAAGGGGGCACACGTGTCTGGAGTTCGTTTGCAGTGGCTGGAAGCCCTGGCACGCCCATTCCCTCTCTCTCTTTCTCTCTGCCTCTTTCTCTCTCTGTCTGTCATTCTCTAATAAATAAATAAAAACTTTTTAAAAAATGTCTTGTAAATGTTAATTTAAAAAAAAATTCCAAAGGTGATAAATTCCTTTAGCAAAGGGGCAGGATATAAAATCAATGCACAGAAAATCAGTAGCTTTCCTATATGCAAAGGATGAATAAACAGAGAAAGAAATCAGTAAGGATGCCATATTTTCAATAGCAACAAAAAATTAAATAACTTCCAATAACACTAACCAAGGATACAAAAGACCTGTACAATGAAAACATTAAAAAAAAAAAAACTCAAGAAATCAAGGAGGACTTGAGAAGATGGAAAGACCTCCCATGCTCCTGGATGGGTAGAACTAATATTGTAAAAATGGGAATTCTACCAAAAGCAAAATACAGATTTAATGCAATACCAATAAAAATACCAGCATCACCTTGCCTCCCATCCCTCAGGAACTTGGAGGTAGTAAATGTTCCCAGGGATGCCATTGAGCTGTAACAACTCTAGGGGCTAAGACCCCCCCGGTCCTATCCTGGGGCTGTGGCTCGCCCTGGGCCCATCAGCAAGCTGGAGTACCACTGCTTGACCATGGCTGGAGCTTGCACTTGGGGTGAAGCTGGCTGGGGGGTTGAGGAGCACTGCTCCCACTCAGCCACCTGCAGCAACCCCAGACTCCAAGACCAACCCCCCCAACCAGCCCTGTCCCTTCCCTGGGGACTGTTCATGGCCAGGGGCTGCCACTGGCCAGGTGCTTCATCAGAGCTTTCAAGAACAACCAGGACCTGCTACACAGGATCAAGGATGAGTTTGGTACACCTGACACAGTGGTTGGCATTTCTGTAGATGGAAAAGAAAGTCTGGTCAGAAGGCTATATGGCAGATGTTGTGAACCGGGTACCATGTACACCAGAAAGTTATAAGAATTGCCAGCATCAGCAAAAACCTCACCATGGTTACTCTTGCCAAACTGTGGGAAGCTGGGAAACTGGGTCTTGATGTGCCAGTGCAACAGTATGTTCCCAAATTTCCAGACAAAGAGTCCAAAGGTGGAAAGGTTTCTGTCACAACAAGATTACTCATTTCCCACTTAAGTGGAATTTGTCACTATGAAAAGGACATGAAAAAGTGAAGGAAGAGAAAGCTTATGAAGCAGGAAGATGAGGAATGGGACAATGGCAACAGATCAAGAAAAGTAACTAAATGACAAAGGAGGGAAAAGTAATGACAAGAATGACTTCCCTATAGATAAAACTGAGCGGGATAGTGAAGTCAAATATCAAACTTTAAAATCCAGCAAGAAAAAAAAATGATTTTGAACAAAGTGAATTATATTTGAAAGAAAAGTTTGAAAATTCAATTGAGTCACTAAGATTATTTTAAAATGACCCCTTAGCCAGGTGTGATGGTGCATGCCTTTAATCCCAGCACTCAGGAGGCAGAGGTAGGAGGATGGCTGTGAGTTCGAGGCCATCCTGAGACTACACAGTGAATTCCAGGTCAGCCTGAGCTAGAGTGAGACCCTACCTCAAAAAACAAAAACAAAAACAAAATCCTTTATTCCTTAAACCTGGTAGCCAGTTTTTACATTCAACTTTTGACTATACACAGCTGGCAGCTATAGTAGAAAGAGCTTCTGGATATAAATATTTGGACTATACACAGAAAATATTCCATGACCTGGATATGCTGACAACTGTGCAGGAAGAAAATGAGCCAGTCATTTACAATTAAGCAAGTGTCTCACTGTAGCCCTGGATAACCTCAAATTTCCCATGTAGTCTCAGGCTGGCTTCTATTACATCCAATAGGAAGAAAGAGAACAGAGAGAGAGAGAGAAAAAAGAAGGAGAAGGAGAAGAGAAGAAGGGGGAGAGGAGTGAAAGGCAGAGAAAGGGAAAGAATTAATAAGACCTCTATCTGCTGCAAACTACATGCACCACTTTGTGCATCTGGCTTTACATGGTACTGGGGAATTGAAATCTGGTTGTTAAGCTTTGCAGGCAAGTACCTTAAGCACTAGGACATCTCTCCATTCCCCAAATAAAATGTTTGTTTGTTTTTCAAGTTAGGGTCTTTCTCTAGCCCAGGCTGACCTGGAATTCACTGTGTGGTCTCTTGAACGATTTGGGCCATCTTGCCCAGCCACTTTGGGAGTTTTTAAGTGCTACATTCCTAGCTCTACGTTAGTTTTCTTAAATCTTCCTGTGGGTTTGACTATCTTATCATTTGAAACTGTTAGCTCATTTTAAAGGAATAAATATGCATTGAAAATCAATGAATCTACAGTCTAAAAGGACCAGAAGAAATCAGGTTAACAAGAAGTAATGAATTTTAATGTTGGAAAAGCCATGTTTAAAATAGTGTTACCTGGTTATTATTCTTAGGTCTAGCATTGTATTCTACTGGAAATCAGAAGGGACAAATGTGAGCACGTGCGTTTAAATCTATAAAAAGGTTCTGTAGTACAGATGGCCCAGATGCTTGACCTTTGTACCTCTCAGCATTTGAAAATGAGTATCTAGATGTGGATAAGGGAAAGCACATAGTGTGTACCAGGTGAGCCCCATTCTTGATCTGTGGATGTGCACACTGTAGAGCAGCTATCATGTCCTGGTTCTTGATGAATAAATTGAAGAGATCAAAATATGGCATATGACGGTAAGTTAGCCAAAGGACCCAGTTTTGATTTCCCAGGACCCATGTAAGCCAGATGCACAAGAGGCACATGTGTCTGGAGTTTGTTTGCAGTGGCTATGGCCCTTGGCATGCCCATTCTCTGTTCTGTTCTCTCTCTCTCTCTCTCTCTCTCTCTCTGCAAATAAATAAAAACTTAAAAAATATTTAAAAGAAAGAAAATATTTACTTCTTTTTTTTTTTTTTGAGACAAGCCCAGCAGACTGGACTTTTTTTGTTGGTTTGTTTGCTTGTTTTAATGTGAGAGACAGAGAATATATATATTGCTGTGTCAAGGCCTCCAGCCACTGCAGTAGAACTCCAGATGCGTTCACCACCTTCTGCACATGTGTAACCTTGCAGGCTTCTGTTACTTTGTGTGTCTGGCTTATGTGGGACCTGGAATGTTGAATATGGGTCCTTAGGCTTTGCAAGCAAGCACCTTAACAGATAAGCCATTTCTCCAGTGCAAGATTTTTTTTCTTTAAAGGGAGCCCCATCTTGTCCCTTGTCCTCATGGTGCATGAAAGGAGTTAGTCACATCTTGGAACTGCATGTGACAGATGACGGAAGTTGACTGTACTGATTACTTTGACTACAACCACGTATGTGACAGAAGCAACTTAAGGCAGTAGAGCTTTGTTTGGGCTCACAGTTCACGGGTTCAGTCTATTGTGGCAGGAAAGCATGATCACTGAAGTGGAACAGAAAGTTTATCATTCTATCTAAAGAACAAAATTATTTTCTCAAAAAGCTAATTTGCTTTTTTATCTTCCTGTTTGTTGTTGTTGTTGTTTTGTTGTTGTTTGGTTGGGTTTGGTTTTTTCAAGGCAGGTTTCACTAGCCCAGCTTGACCTGGAACTCACTCTCTAGTCCCAGGCTGGACTTAAACTCGTGGTGATCTTCCTACCTTTGCTTCCCTAATGCTGGAATTAAAGATATGCACCACCATGCCCAGCTAATTTGTTTTCTATCTAAAGGAATTGAGAAGTTAAAGTCTAGAATCTGCTTATAAATTTCTTGACTGAATAGTATAATACTCTGTACTTTTATATTTAAAGAGGAATAACTAAGGATTTACTTACTGAAGCAATATTATTCTTGTCTGTCTTTCTTTCTTTTATTTATTTATTTATTTATTTATTTATTTATTTATTTGAGGTAGGGTATCACTCTGGCCCAGACTGACCTGGAATTAACTATGTAGTCTCAGGGTAGCCTAGAGCTCATGCAGGGCAATCCTCCTTCCTCTGCCTCCCAAGTGCTGGAATTAAAGGCATGCCCCACCATGCCTGACTTCTTTCTTTCTTTCTCTATTTGAAAGAGAGAGTGTGTGAAAGAATGATAATTGACATGCCAGGGCCTCCAGCCACATCCAATGAACTGCAGACACATGCAACATCTTGTGCATCTGGCTTACATGGGTCCTGGAGAATCAAACCTGGGTCCTTTGGCTTTGCAGGCAAGTGACTTACCCACTAAGCCATATCTCCAGTCCCAACATTTTTTTTGGTTTGTTTGTTTGTTTTTGTTTTTGGAGGTAGGGTCTCACTCCAGTCCAGGCTGACCTGGAATTCACCATGTAGTCTCAGATTGGCCTTGAACTCATGGTGATGCTCCTACATCTGCCTCCTGAGTGCTGGGATTAAAGGTGTGCACCACCACACCCAACCAAGTCCCCACTTTTTAAAATATGTTTTTTCATTTATTTATATGAGAGAGAAAAAGGAAGAGAGGTAATGAATGAGAATTAACACCATTATTTTAACAAAATATCCAAGGGTTCGAGGCTCTGCAAGTTGTAATTATACTATTTGATGAATATCTAGTAGAGTCTTGCAGGATATGGAAGAATGTCAAGGTTGTAGGGTTTTTCCACAGATCACAGTACAGTTATGAACTTGGGGCTCTATCCATTAACTGACAGAAATATGCAAACTGAAAAAGAAGAAATATGCAAACTGCTTTACACACAGATTCTAAACTCTGCAAGGTAGGCATTTCTATCCTTGGATGACAAATCAAGATGCTGAAGCAGAGAGGAATCCAGCCTGCCTTACTTTAAATCCAACCATGCTACTCTCTGTGAAATAAGCATTTATAACAATCCCTAGCTCCTAAGATTGTTATAAGAAGAAAATTAATTCATATCTACATTCTTGTTACAGTAACCTGACCTGTAAGAAGAACTGTATAAGTATATTTTGCTCAAATAAAAGAACCTTAGTAGTGAAGATTGGGGATTCAAACTGAGCTTTGCTAAGTGTAGCCTCCCCCACACCACCAAGAAAGTACTACATCATATTCTTTATACATGACATTTGCACTGTGTTTTTATCCAAGAAATCTAGTCCTTCAAATATCAACTTTATTTCTTAACATCAGAGTGTGCATACTTTTAGTTACAAAATCCATGTATGGCACAGGATTCAACATCAAGCCCATGAATTAGGAATATAGAACAAATGGAAAGTATTACTCCATATGCACTGGGCAAACAAATATACAGTGTAGTATTAATCAGTACATTTTGGAATATTAAATGCCTGATATATTCAGTATGGAAAAGCCATACTGGTAGAAAAAAAAAAATACTTTAATTCATGAGATAACCTACCCAGTTATCTGTGTGTCATTACTATGTGAATCATACTGAAAATGTGTGGCAAGCTTATAGTTTAATGTATGATCACTACATTGAAATGCAAGTTGACTTGTACATATTTTCCTATTTATTATCATGTGAAGTCAATGATAGTATTAAAAAATTAATTACCATTCTTATTTCACTTTAAATTTTATGGTTACAGTAAAAAGAAACATCTTGTCAACATACCTAATGTGGATAACTTGTGTAAGTGGGCTGGTGGTGGATTTCTGTCCACAGTGGATGAAATTCTGAAGTTTGGGGATGCAATGCTGTATGGCTACCAAGCCAGCATGTTTAAGAAGACCAGTGAAAATCTCTGACTTGTATATCTCAAGGCAGAAACAATGGCTATGATCTGGATACAAGTCCCTAACACAGAAATGTCTTGTGGTAAGGAGGATAAATATGCAGTGGCATGGAGTAATGTAGAAAAGAAGCCAATGTATAATTATTGCAGGAAGCAACAACACTATGTTTCACATACTGGAGGTGAAGTCGGGGAGTGGCATCCTACTGATTCTTCATGAAGAACTGGACATAGAGGCCATAAGTAACAAGGTTCTCCAAGGGGTATAATTGTTTCTATTATATGTAACATGCACTCTGTTGGCCTCAATAACACTGCTTTGAAGACTGCAATGGAGTTCAATAAAGACAGGTCAGACTGACACATTAATGTCACAGATGTACAATGAGATATTTTATGTTTCAAAATACTAATGTTCTGGGCTGGAGAGATGGATTACTGGTTAAGCACTTGCCTGTGAAGCCTAAGGATCCCAGTTCAATACTCGATTCCCCAGGACCCACGTTAGCCAGATGCACAAGGGGGAGCACATGTCTGGAGTTCATTTGCAGTGGCTGGAGGCCCTTGTGAGCCCATATTCTCCTCTCTCTCTCTCTCTCTCTCTCTCTCTCTCTCTCTCTCTCTCTTTCTCTGCCTCTTTCTCTGTCTGCTGCTCTCAAATAAATAAAAATAAACAAAAGAATTTAAAAATATGTATTAATGTTCCAAAAGACATGAAGAGTAAGTTTGTAATGGAGTCCAATTAAACACAGACATTATGAACCTCTACTTGCTTAATTTTGTAACTGACTTTTTATTGTAAAATTAGTGATTCACACTCAGGGAAATAACTATGTTTCTACTTTCTAAAGAAAAAGTATTAACACTTGAAATAAAATACTCTGATAAAAAATGTCAAAAGAAAAAAAAACAGGATCATTCTTCACAGAGATTGAAATGACCTAAAAATACATAAGGAATGGGAGAAGGCCTCGAATATCAAAAAACCACCTCTGGAGGTATCACCATACCTGATCTAAAGCTATGTTATAAAGAAATAGTGACAAATACAACATGGTACTGGAATAAAAACAGAAACATACACCAGAGTCAGAAGACCCAGAACTTAGGTCAAGTAACTACAGCTGCTTGATCTTTGACAAAGGTGCCAATAATGTAGGCTGCAGAAAAGACACCATCTTCAACAAATGGTGGTGTACAAATTGGATGACCATATGTAGAAAAATGAAATTAGAACCACTCATTTTATAATACACAAAAATCAAGTACAAATGAATTAAAGACCTAAAACAATTCAACTACTGGAAGAAAAAATAGGATGCATGCTCCACAATATAGGACTGGAAAAAAGAAAAAAAAAAAAAAAAAAAAAAAAACTTCCAGATCAAAACCCCAGTAACCCAAGAAACTAAACAAGCACTCATCCGGGTAGGGTGGCACACACCTTTAGTCCCAGAACTTGAAAGGCAGAGGTAGGACGATCACTGTGAGTTCAAGGCAGCACTGAGACTAGAGTGAATTCCAGGTCAGACTGAGCTAGAGTGAGACCCTACCTCAAAATCCAAAAAATAAACAAACAAATAAATAAAAATTTTTAAAGACACTCAACCAATGGGATCTCATGAAGTTATAAAGCTTTTGCACAGACAGACATATAGATTACCCACTGAATGGGAGACAATTGTTGGGAGCTAGACCACTGATAGAAGCCTAACATCTAGAATCTACAAAGAACTCAAAAACAATTTAGAAAAAGAAGCGGGCCGGGCGTGGTGGTGCATGCCTTTAATCCCAGCACTCGCGAGGCAGAGGTAGGAGGATCGCCATGAGTTCGAGGCCACACTGAGAATGCAGAGTGAATTCCAGGTCAGCCTGAGCTAGAGTGAGACCCTACCTTGAAAAACCAAAAAAAAAAAAAAAAAAAAAAAAAAAAAAAGAAAGAAAGAAAGAAAAAAAGAAGAAAAAAAAAAGGAAGCAGGCGTGGTGGCACACGCCTTTAACCCCAGCACTTTTTTCATTACATCATGCTGACTTGTCCATTTGTGCTGCTAAAGTAAAAAGACAGACAGAGGCATTAATAAACAACAGAAGTCTATCTTGGGTCACAGTGCTGTAGGCTGGGAAACCCAAAGGCATGGAAAGAGAGAGAGACAGAGAGAGGCGGGAGGCAGAGATAGGGGGATTGCCATGAGTTCGAGGCCACCCTGAGACTAAATAGTGAATTCCAGGTCAGCCTGGGCTACAGTGAGACACTACCTCAAAAGAAAAAAAAAAAAAAAAAACACTTCAAAAGTGCAGCAGAGAACTGAATTGGGAGTTCTCAGGAGAAGAATTACAAATGGCTAACACACACATGAAAAAAATGTTCAACATCCCTAACCATTAAGGAAATGCAAATTAAAACTACTATGAGATTCTACCTTACCCCAGTAAGGATAGCAAACATTAAAAAAATCAAATGAAATGTTGGCGAGTATGTGGAGAAATAGGAACACTCATTCACTGTTGGTGGCAATGTAAACTGGTACAACCACTATGAAGATCAATATGGAGACTCCTGGAAAGAATGAATATAGAGTTACTAACAGACCCTGTTATTCCATTCAATGGGCATTTACCCTAAAAGCTCTACACCTCAGTTCAGAGATATTTACACAACCAGATTTATACCTGCACAATTCATAAAAGCAAAGAACTGAAATCATCCCAGGTGCCCATCATTCGATGGGTAACCAAGATGTGGTATATCTACAGGATGGAATTCTACTCAGCAGTAAGAAAAAAAAAATGACACAATGAAATTTGTAGAAAAATGGTTGAACTGGAACAGATCATTCTTAGTGAACTCACACAATCACAGAAAGACAACCATCGTATGGCCTCACTCATTTGCAGCTCCTAATCTGGATCATCCCAAGTTGCTAACATACCTGAATGGCATCTCGAAGCTTGGACAATAGGGAGGGTAGGGTGTAGGGCAAGCAGAAGGGGGGGGGGGGGGCACAAAACTGCATACAAATTGAACTTGCACCATAGAATGCTACATCCTGGAAGTTAGACTAAAAAGTGGAACCCTTGAGATGGAGAAATGGTTTAGTGGTTAAGGCATTTTCCTTAAAAGCCAAAGGATCCCAGTTCATTTCTCCAAGACCCATGTAAGCCAGATGCACAAGGGGGCTCATGTGCCTGGAGTTCGTTTACAGTGGCTAGATGCCCTGGTATGCCCATTTTCTTCCTCTCTCTCTCTCTCAAATAAATAAATAAATAAAGTATATTTTTTAAAACGTGCAACCCTCAAGAGGACCTTAGAGGGGGCAACTGAACTGATGGGCTCTGGAGAGGGTGAGATGAAGCCTAACCTTAAATTTCTCCTGTTTTTCTTTCTTCTCTTTTTCTTTTTTCTTTTCCCTTGTTGGCGATGCAGGTCAACCGCATGGGGATTGTGGGTCATGCATTATGGGGGCAGCAATTAGTTATGGGGGAGAGGCAATATCTCTGTAAAATATGTCCCAAGTTGTGGCTCTAACAACCTCTCCATCTCCTCTTCTGCTCTGGCAGAGCTGCAGCACTGTGACATCACGGGCTGGGGGGGGGGGGGGCAGAGCCATCCACCACTCCTGACTGGAAAGCGGCTTGCAGAGGGGTGTGGGACGCAGCTGTACTGAAGCAGGCACTTTGCAGCTCACAGGCATTGTGCCTCCCACCCACGCACTGAGCAGATGCAGGACACCTGAGGCCTGAGGAGACTTCATGGGACAAGGTGACTCCTGGCCAGAAGATCCCACAGGCCCACTGTGTGTGCCTGACAACACTATGGTCAACCCACAGGGACTGACAGCACTCAAGCCTGGGTTCTGCAGCCCTGCCCTGCTCCCCTTGCTCTTCCTTCCTTTCGTCCTCCCTTTCTCGTCTTCCATTTCCCCCCTTTTCTCCCTTCCTTCTTTTGCTCTCACTCTTCATCCTTCCTTAAATTCCTTTCTCCATTCTTCCCTGTTTCCCTCACTCTTTCTTTCTTTTCTTCCTTCATTCTTCTCCCTTTTCCTTCCTTTCCTTCCTTTCTTCTATTCCGCTCTTTTTCCTTCCCACCTTCATTCCTTCCCTCTATTCTTCACCGTTTCCCCTCTTTTCTTCCTTCCTTCCTTCCTTCCTTTTTTCTTCCCTTTCCCTGTTTTTCCCTCTTTCCTTTTCCTTTTTTCTCCCTGTCTCCCTTTCCTCTTACTTACCTTCCTCCCTTTATCTCCCCCACTTCTTTCCTTTTTGATCTTGTGTTTTGAGACAGGGTCTTGAAAGACACTAAAAGTTCTTGTTTTGGCTTTTGCTAAACATGCTCTATTCAGCTTCTGTAACATTGCTTGCTTGCTTCCGCTAAATAAAAAGAACTGCCATTTTATGTTAGTTAACCTGAAAAATGAAAACCTGACCTTTCGCCAGTTGATAAGTTGCCTAGGATATGCTTTGTTCTTTTGCCAGTTAATGGTCACCTAAAATATGCCTTGCTCAACCGCCTATTCCATGAACCCTGCCCCCGTTTTCTGGAGCCACCCCCCTGCCTGCGGTTATGCCTGACTTAATTAAGGGACACCAGGTGGATCGGACCAATCAGTACTCACTGTATATGGAAAGTTCCCAAAGCAGGATCCCCTCCCTAACGCAACTCGCAAGGTTCCCACGCGCCTTCTTAGAACCAATCATTTTAAAGGATACAATATGACGTAACCCCTTTGTCTCTTTCCCGCCCTTCTCCCTTTATAAACCCTTCCCTTCAGGGGGTCGAGGCTCTTCACCCCTCCTGTGTGAGGACTCTGTGTTGAGCCCTGGTGCACCGGTCCCTCAATAAAAATCCTCATGCTGTTTGCATCAAGACCGCTTCTCGTGAGTGATTTGGGGTGCCGTCTTTCCTGAGACTGAGCCCGGGGAGTCCCCCTGAGCGGGACTTACAGTCTCTATATAATCCAGACTTGCTGTCAACCCTTGTCCTTCCTACTTCTGCCTCCCATTGGGATTACAGGAGTGCACCGCGCCCAGGTTTTGGGGAAGGAAGACGGGAGCGTGTGTGTGCGCCTCGTGTGTGTGTGTCGGTGTGGTCTGTGTGGATGGATTCATGTTCCAGGCGGAGTTCTGGAGCTGGGTGTGGGCCGCGGTCAGCCCATCCCGGGTTTCTCGCAGCGCCTCCCGGGGTCCCCACGGCCCTGCGCGATCCTCCTACCTGCTGCGGAGCGCTCTCGCCCGCGCACAGACCCGCCATGGCCGCCTCCTCCGCCAGCCGCAGGACAGTCTCAGGAAAGCCGCTTCCTCCGCACAGCTCACTCCGTCCAGCTTTCAGTTTACAGTTTGCTGAGCGCTTTCTCGGGCCTCAGACACGCCCCTGCCGCCTCCTCCGCCCGCTGAGCCGCGGAAGAGAGGTTCAGGAGAAAGAACCCCGCGCTCCCGCCTTTTTAAAGCTTACAATTTTCCTAAGGAGGCTCTGCCTGCGGCGCAGCACTGTGACGTCACGGAAAGTTCCACTGCCCGCGACGCGGGGGAGACAGGAGCCGTCCACCATTGGGGGGGGGTGGCTGTCAGAAGATGAGTGGAGTGCAGCTGTAATGGAGCAGGGACTTTGCAGATAATAGAGCTTGTGCGCCCCCCCCCCCGCAAACAGAGAGCAGATGCAGGGTCTCCTGAGACCTGAGGTGCAGCTGTGTGTACTGACAGACGACCAGCTTCCACCAAACCAAGGGCTAACAATGTCTTCAGATAGCATCTGATTTCCCTGCTTTGCTAAAACCCGCCTACCTCATGGTCAACAAACGTGTTTGAAAAGCACCTTGATTTATGTAACTATAAAAACTTCATGAAACTGTTAACACATTTGAACATGGGATAGTGGGTAACCTGAATCTGTGTTCCTGGACCATGGTCATTCATATCTGGCCCTAGACTAAACAATCTCTAATCTCCTGTGAGGTGAGAGCTGTGTCTTTTGCATGGACACTGGGGTGCAGGTGTGCTGAAAAGGGGACTTTGCAGCTCACAGAGCTTGTGCCCCAACCCGCACATACCCAAGAGCAGATGCAGGGGTTCCTGGTTCCTAGGGTGCAGCTATAATAAAGCAGAAGCTTTGCAGCTCACAGAGCTTGCCCCCCCCCACACACACACACAGGCACACTTACCCAGAGTACAGGTGCGGGGACTCCTGGGGCCTGAGGAGGCCCGGTGTGATGGTGTGAGTCCTTGGGCCAGAAGATCCCATAAGGCCCACTGTGTGTGCCCAACAGCACTATGGTCAGCCCAGAGGGACTGACTGTGCTCAGGTCAGGGTTCTACAGACCTGCCCTCTTTGCCTTGTCCTTCCTTATTTCCTTCCATTCTTCTCCATTTAAACCCATCTTTTTTCTCCCTTCTTTCTTCTCTCCCTTACTCCCTCCTTCCTTTCTCTCCTTTCCATTCTTCTCACTTTCCTCCTCTTGTTTCACCCTTTTGTCCTGCCACTCATTACCCTTTCCCCTTATTCTCCCTTTATTCCTATTCTTTTCCTCCCTTTCCCACTCTTTTCTCTTCCTTCCTTTCTTTTCTTCCATTTTCCCCTTTTCTTCTTCCTTCCTTTCCTCTTTTCTTCCCTTCCTGCCTTTATCTCTGGCTTGCTCGGAGGTCAGAGTCCTGGTGAGGTCTCCATCTCATGTTTCCTTTGTGCAATCAGGATCAAAATATTTCCTTCCTCCCTTGCAAAATTCTGGCACACAGGAAGGCAAGACATAGACATGAAAAGCTGGGATGGGGAATTGTGTGTGTGTGTGTGTTGTGTTAGGAGTGATGAGATGGAAGCAGCCCTGAGAACAGGTCTGAAGGAATTTATAAAACAGAAGCTTTACAGCATCCTAATGTAGTGGCCTTGGCTGACCTGTCACCCCCCTCTCAACGGAATAGCAGAGATAAAGCACCCAGTAATGGCTAATTACAAGTGACTGGGCACTGCTGCTCCTACCAAGACCAGGAGTCTGAGGGAAGTGAAGGGGAGGAGAAGGGACTGGGAAGACCACACAGGTGCTTGGGAGGAGGTGAGAAATTTGAGGAAGCCCCTACTGGGGTAACTAGACTGCTCTTGGCCAGGGAGGATTTTGTTGACTGGGATGAGGCTACTGATTCCAGACATTAAGCTCTCACTGTGTAAGGCTACAGGCTGGAATGATATTTTTAGGGAAAAGTCCTTCAGTTGGCTCTATTGACAATGCACTTGGTGAATGCCCAGTGTGGGGAGAAAATGGCTCTTGGACACAGGATATTTTATAAGAAACATCTAGAAGCAGCAAGTCAGGTTGGAGACATGGGAGACATAGCTTCATATGTGGTGTAGGTGAAACTTGGATTCGGAACAGCTGCTTACAATCTTGAGGTGATACCAGCTAAGAGCTAAGTCCAGGCAGAGATGGGGCACAATGGATCCTGCCCTTGAAGCCTTTAAATTTGGAAGCAGACATGTGCAGGAATGATGTGGGGCATAGGCACTGGCAGTGATTGGAAGTGGCCTGGGGTCCAGAAAGACTTCTTGGGGGAAGGGACTGGGGAGCTGTGCAGATGGGCACAGTGACACTCACCTGTTACCCCAGCAATCAGGAAGCAGAGACTGGAGGATCACGAGTTCAAAGCCATCATGGGATATGTATCACAAAACCTGGTCCCAATAAATATTCTTGGGGACTAGTCTCATTGGGTAGTGTTTGCCTAATAAGCCTAAAGACCTGAGTTTGATCCCCAGAATCCATACAAAAGAGCCAGGTGTGGTGTGGCAGGCTTGTAATCCTCGCACAGGGGAAGTGAGATAGGAGAGCCCCTGGGGCTGAGTGGCCAGCCAGTCTAGTCTATTTGGTGAGTTCCAGGCCAATAAGAGACCCTATCTCAAAAACTGCCAATGACATACCTGGGAATAACACAAAAAAATGTCTTTTATCCCCACTGCCTGTGTGTATGCATACTTGCATACACACGTGCACTGCACACACATGAACATACAAGTACACATCCACACACATTTCACTTTTTATTTTTAAATTTTTAAAATTTATTTGCAACCAGAGACAGGTAGAAAGAAGAGAGATAGGCAGATAGGCTAAACACTCCAGGACCCCCATCCACTCCAAATTAACTCCAGACACATGTGTCACTTTGTACAACTGGCTGTAGGTGGACATGAGGAAATCACACTTCAGTGGTTAGGCTTTGCAGGCAAGCACCTTAACCAGTAAGCCATCTCTGCAGCCCATCTATCATATTTTTTTTAACAACAAAAAAAGCATCTTTGGGTGACTGAAACAGATGTGAAGAGAAATCTGGTTAAAGCAGGTTTAGGATGAACAGGAGACCCAGGAAGGCAAGAAGAGTAGACCTGAGATCCTGTCCCTGGATGGATCTCATAAAACAAAAAGCCCAGATATTATGCTGAGAGCTGGAAACTTTGAGCAGCTGAACAGGCCAGATTCCAGCTGAGCAGAAGGCAGCAGAAATAGTGACAAGAAACCCTCCCTAGGGTCGAAGGTCAGAAATGAGCCTATGTGGGCCACAGAGAAAAGTGGCCTAGACTGGGCAGCTGGCTGGGATGGGAACTGTCTTGCCTTCTAATTGGGATAAGGAAAGTTTGCCATGAGATGCCCTACTATGGTGCCTCAGGCAAGGAATGGAAACTGTGTGATAAGTTGAGGTATCATGTCTAGCACTTGGGTGCACTGGGTCTAAAGAGGACCAAGTGGGAATGATGTCAGCCTGGAACTGGGCATTCAGATAGGTTCATAGTCCTGATCCATTAATGTTGGTCATTGAGCCAGGTGTGGTGGCTCATGTGTGTAATCCTAACACCCAGGAAGTGGATGAGGAATTCAAGGTCATTCTCAGCTTTATATTGAGTTTGATGTCAGTTACGGCTACACGAGACCCTTTCTCAATCAAAGCAAACAAAGAAAAATCCCACACCCCTATCCATTAGTGGCCATCAGCAATCTGGTCCTATATTCTGAAGGAAAACACACACCTCTGAACACAGGACATGGTGGGGCTTCCCAGGACCACAGTGAAGTGGCTGAGGAGCAGCCTGATCAGGAATGGGATTTGGATAAGACTTGTTAGGTCACCTGCTGCCATCACAGATCCCAGAAAACCTTGGACAAGCACCTCCATTTCTCTAGGCCTCAGTTTCCCCAATAATACAATGAAAATCTTGGATATTAAAGCCCATGATGGACATCAGAATCTTTTCTTCTTCCTCACTCTCCTTTTGGTTCTCTTCTTGTTGTGTTGAGCATAAAACTCAGTGCCTTCACAAATAGTCAAGTACTCTACCATGTCCCAGTCCCTCACTCGGGGATTCTAAGCAGGCTGAGACACACCCTAAGCCCTGCATGGATAGATTCTAAGCAAGAACTCTACTGATGAGTCATGTACACAATGTCTCACTGGGGGATTCTAGGTGCTCTACTACTGAGTCACTCTCATCCCCTCACTGAAGGATTCTAGCCAACACTCTCATGAAGTAGGAATTAGAGCAAGAGAGGAAAATGGCAGGGCATCAAGAACAAGGCCTGGTGGTTCAGGCCTGTCAACCTAGGTGCTCAGGAGGCTAAAGCATGAAAAGGACAAGTTCAAGGGCAACCTGGGATACATAATGAGACCCAAGGGCAAGGATATAGGTCAGTAGTAAAGAACATGGGTAACATCCTCTTGTGAGGGGTTGGGAGTTGGGCTGTAGAACATTTGCCTAGCATGTCTGTGGCCATGGGTTCCTTGGAAATCTAAGTAATCCTAATGCCCTTCTGGGATCTTAAGGTCATTCCATTTTGTCCCTTCCTAATTCTAGAAGGAAAGGTGGGGTTCCATAGGATGCAGCTGGCTTCAGACACCTGCTTCATGCTCATAACAGCCCTCTCCTTTAGTGTTCCCCAGATCAGAGCCTTTTGCTCCCAGTGGCCTCTAGGGCCACATGTGCATGCCTTCAGTGGCACCCTTATCTCAAGACATGGTGACTTCCTTCCACAAACATCATCAAAGACAAGCTCAGGGCCCAGGCAAACCTTTTCAATGAGGAGGAAGTAAGTGTGGGTTTTTGGAGGAGGGCCCCACGAATGCCCTGCTCTGACCTGCTAAAAAACTATCAACCCTGGTCCAGTCCCACTCTGTGCCCACCCACTCAGGTCAAGCAAATAATTGTGGTGTTCCCACCTGATGTCTATGGCATCTTGGACTATAGGAACCTGTGTTATGTCATCACACATGGTGAGGAGAAGGGCTAATAGATACAGTTTCCCCCACATTCTGAATCAGTGAAGAGTGGCTGGGGAGAGGGCTCCTATGACTTGTTTGTACAAAGGAAACAGATTAATTATTCTTTTTTTTTTGTTTTGTTTTGTTTTTGGTTTTGGTTTTTCGAGGTAGGGTCTTACTCTAGCCCAGGCTAACCTGGAATTCACTATGTAGTCTCAGGGTGGCCTCGAACTCAAGGCGATCCTCCTACCTTTGCCTCCCCAGTGCTGGGATTAAAGGCATGCACCACCACACCTGGCCAGATTAATTATTCTATGAATTGGGGTGCTGAAGCAAAAATAAACACAAACATGTAAGTTTAGGTGATGCTTGTGTGATTAACACTCCAGTTGGAATGATTAACACTCCAGTGTTAATAACAATAATAAAATAATAACAGCTGAGCATAGTGGCACATGCTTTTAAATTTTTTTTTTATTATGTTTTAATTGAGAGCGACAGACAAAGAGGCAGAGCAGAGAGAATGGGCATGCCAGGGCCTCTGACCACTGCGAATGAACTCCAGATGTGTGTTCCCCCTTGTGAAACTGGGTAACATGGGTGCTGGGGAATCAAGCCTCGAACCATGGTCCTTAGGTTTCACAAGCAAGCACTTAACTGCTAATCCATCTCTCCAGCCCATGGCACATTCTTTTAATTCCACACTCAGAAAGCAGAGATAGATGGACCACTGTGAGTTGGGAGCTAGCACTAGAGTACCTAATGAGCTCCAGTTCAGCATAAATTGAAAGGAAACATGAGGCTAGAGGAGAAACTTTGCATTTACATATCCAAATTTTGCTGATGGACCACATAACCCCATGATTATTTTATGATTACATTAGCATTCAGTCTGATGTAAAAGTCTCTGCAGTATTAAGCAAATACAAATGTGACCAAAAAAATCCAACATCTCAACAGAGAAGCCAGAAAGTCGATTAATTTTAAGCTTTCTTATCTCAAAGTGCACATACTTGTTTCCAACACACACTAAGCATTTCCATTGCAAACAGAAGGTGGGGCAAGGAAATAAGTGAAGTAATATAATTGGGAGCACAAACAGCACGAACTTCAAACTTTACAGTTTTACCTAAAGAACCTGACCAACAAAAATCACTTGGTCTCAAAATTCAACCACACCAGTCCTTAAAGCTAGCTTTATCAGGAAATTAAACTATGCCAGCATGAGCAGCATCCCTTAGCAGCAATCCCCACAAAATCTAAGCAGTTACACGGAAACATTTTTCATCTTCACAGCTTTATTTTTGGACATCATAGGGTTTCCACACAAGAACTAAAAGACTTCCCTGAATTGCACAGTGGCAATGTGAAGAATTTGTGTTCTTCCTGACCTCACTTTCCTGCCTTTGTTCTACTTCCAAAAGAAATATAATTTGAGTGACCAAAACAGAACAGTAATATCCTTTAACACTGTCATTACAGACCTCTCCCATTTTCAGACTGATCAGGACTACACATACTGTTTTTGCACATATCAGTATTCTGATCCTCAAAGATGAAAAACTCTTAGAGGTGCAGTTCAAACAAATGATGTTTCTATGTATTGAAATTCAAAACCTCTAAAAATTTCCTCTGCAAGACAACAGATAATTCCTTTTATAGTCAACATTCTTCAAGTTCCCAAGAATATGTCCAAGAATAGAAATAATATTGTCAAAATTTCTAATACTCACCCTTCATTTTTTTTTTTTTTTTAGCTGTTTCAAACATCACAATAGGCCATTAAGATTTTTGAGTTCTTTGCAGATTCCAGAGATTAGGCCTCTGTCAGTTGGATAACCTGCAAATATTTTCTCCCATTCCGTGGGTAATCTATTGGCTTTGCTTATTGTATGCTTGTCTGTAAAGAAACACTTCAGCTTCATGTGATCCCATTGGTTGAGTGACTGTTAAAGATCATGAGCTACTGGGGTTTGGTTCATTAATTCTTTTTCCATTCCTATATCATGGAAAGTGCTTCCTATTTTTTCTTCCAGTATTGTTCGAGTTTCTTGTCTTATGTTGAGGTCTTTGATCCATTTGGACTTGAGTGTAGTGCATGGTGAAATGTGTGGATCAAGTTTCAGTTTTCTGCCTATAATTATCCAGTTTGTCCAGCACCATTTGTTGAATATGCTGTCTTTTTTCCAGCCTATATTGTTAGGAACTTTGTCAAATATCAAGTAGGTATAGTTGCTTGACATAAAGTCCGGGTCCTCAAGTCTATTCCATTGGTCTATGCTCCTGTTTTTATGCCAGTACCATGCTGTTTTTATTACTGTGGCTTTGTAATATAGCTTTAGATCAGGTATGGTGATGCCTTCAGAGGTATTTCTTTTGCTGAGGATATGTTTGGATATCCGAGGCCTCCTGCCTTTCATATGAAATTTGAGATATTTTTTTCTATTTCTTTTTTTTAATTAATTAATTTATTTATTTGAGAGTGACAGAGAGAAGGAGGCAGAGAGAGAGAGAGAGAGAGAGAGAGAGAGAGAGAGAGAGAGAGAGAGAATGGGCGTGCCCGAGCTTCCAGCCTCTGTAAACGAACTCCAGATGCGTGTGCCCCCTTGTGCATCTGGCTAACGTGGGTCCTGGGGAATTGAGCCTTGAACCGGGGTCCTTAGGCTTCACAGGCAAGTGCTTAACTGCTAAGCCTTCTCTGTGAAGTACATTGTAGGGATTTTAATTGAAATTGCATTAAATCTATATATTGCCTTTGGTAGGATTGCCATCTTCACAATGTTAATTCTGCCTATCCAGGAGCATGGGAGGTCTTTATATTTTCTCAAGTCCTCCTCAATTTCTTTTTTGAGTGTTTTTATGTTTTTGTTGTATAGATTTTTCACTTCCTTGGTTAACGTTATTCCAAGGTATTTTATTTTTATTTTTATTTTTATTTTGCTGTTGAAAATGTGACTATGTCCCTTATTTCTTACTCTGTATCTTTGTCATTTGCATGTAGAAAGGCTACTGATATTTGTGCATTGATTTTGTGTCCTGTTACTTTGGTATAGGAGTTAATCACCTTCAGGAGTTTGGGGATGGAGTCACTCGGGTCTCTTACATATACAATCATCTCATCAGCAAATAGAGCTAACTTAACTTCTTCTTTTCCAAATTGTATCCCTTTTATTTCCTTCTCCTGTCTTATTGCTTGAGCTAGGACTTCCAGTACTATATTGAAAAGCAGAGGTGAGAGTGGACAACCCTGTCTTGTTCCTGATCTTAATGGGACTTCCTCTGGTCTCTCTCCCTTAAGTATTATTTGGGCCTTAGGAGCTTTGTATATTGCCTTTATTATGTTAAGATATGAACCAACGATGCCAATTCCCTCCAACGTTTTGATCATGATGTGATGTTGTGTCTTGTCAAAGGCCTTTTCTGCATCTATTGAAATGATCATGTGGCTTTTGTGTTTAGCCTTGTTTATGTGGTGTATTACATTGACAGATTTCCATATGTTGAACCACCCCTGTGTTCCTTGTCTGAATCCCACGTGGTCGAGGTTGGATAATGCTTTTGATGTGTCATTGGATTCAGTTTGCAAGGATTTTGTTCACGATCTCTGCATCTAAGTTCATCAGGGAAATAGGCCGGTAGTTTTCTTTTCCTGTGGCATCTCTGCCTGGTTTTGGTATTAGGGTGATGGTAGCTTCATAAAAGGAGTTGGGTAGCTTTCCCTGTTCTCCAATTGTGTGGCGCAGTTTGAGGAAGATTGGTTTGAGTTCTTCCATGAAGGTTTAATAGAATTCAGCTGAGAAGCCATCCGGGCCTGGACTCTTCTTTTTGGGGAGGTTTCTTATAACTTTTTCAATCTCCATGAGTGTGATGGGTTCATTGAGGTGATTAATCTTCTCTGAGTATAGCTTGACAGATGGTATGCGTCCAGGAATTTATCCATCTCCTCCACATTATCCAGTTTTGTGGAGTAGAGATTTTTGAAATAAGTCCTGATGATTCTCTCAATTTCACTTATGTCTTTTGTGATCTCTCATTTTTCATTTTGAGTTTGGTTAATTTGAAGCTTGCCTTTTTTTTTTTTTCTTTTTTTGCTTGATCAAATTGGCCAGGGGTTTGTCAATCTTGTTTATTTTTTCAAAGAACCAGCTCTTTGTTTTGTCAATTGTCTTAATTGTTTCCTTGGTTTCCAATTCATTAATTTTTGCCTTGATTTTATTTATTTTTGAAAAGTACTTCCTGAAGAAAACCCTGGTAGCTCACGATCTTAAACAGGCACTCAACCAATGGGATCACATGAAGCTGAAGAGTTTCTTTACAGACAAGCATACACTACGCAAAGCCAATAGATTACCCACCAAATGGGAGAAAATATTTGCAGGTTATCCAACTGACAGAGTCCTAATCTCTGGAATCTGCAAAAACCTCAAAAATCTAAACAGCGAAAGGTCAAACAACCCTCTCACAAAATGGGGCAAAGAGCTCAACAGGCAGTTCACAGAGGAAGAAATACAAATGGCAAACACACACTTAAGAAAATGTTCATCATCCCTAATCATCAGGGAAATGCAAATTAAAACAACTATGAGATTCCACCTTATCCCAATAAGGATAGCAAACATCAAAAAGTGAAATGAAAATAAATGCTGGCGAGGATGTTGAGAAGTAGGAACACTCATCCACTGTTGGTGGGAATGTAGGATGGTACAACCACTTTGGAAAGCAATATGGAGACTCCTGAAAAAGCTGAGTATAGAGATGCCAACAGGTCCAGTTATTCCCTTACTGGGCATCTACTCTAATACCTTCATACCACAGGATAGAGAGATTTGCTCAACCATGTTTATAGCGGCTCTATTTGAAAAAGCTAAGAGCTGGAATCAACCCAGATGTCCATCACTAGAAGAATGGGTAACTAAGATGTGGTATATCTACACAATGGAGTTCTATACAGCAGTAAGAGAAAATGACACAATGAAATTTGAGGAAAAATGGTTGAACCTGTAACAGATCATTCTCAGTGAACTAACCCAATCACAGAAGAAAAAGTCTCCACATAGTCTCACTCATCTACAGCACCTAACCTGAATCTACCCAAGATACCTTATATACCCAGGAAGCATCTCATGGACTAGACACTAGGACGATAGGGAAGGGAGGGGAGGGCACTGGGGGGCTGGAAAACACAAATCTAGACCCAAACAGCAATGGTACCATAAAATTCTACTTCCTAAAATGCAGACCAAATATCTGAACCTTCACCAGGCCCTTAGACAGAATACCTGAACCACAAGACACTCGAGATGATATAATGAAGACTAACCTTAATCTTCTACAGCTCCCCTCAATCCCTTCCTCTCTCTCTCTCTCTCTCCCTCTCTCTCTCTTCTCTCTAACTCTTATATATTAGTTATATTTTTTCCTGATTTTCTTAGTGGGCACTGACCTGTAACTCCCAGTACGAGCATGTAGCTATCATCCACAGTGTGTTTGATCAGAGAGATCTACAAAGTTTCCTAAAAGAAAGAGAGATTTCTGTCAGAGTACTTGATGACCCACCAAAGGTTAGTGGTAAGACCCTATTGCTGAAGACACCTTATGTGGTTGGCACGGGATGGCATGGCTGGAAGCTGGAAGAGAGTCAGTTCCCAGACAGTCAACGCGTCTAGTGCCAGAAGGTGCTACATGGGGAACTGGGGAACAATGACGAATATCTGTCCAAGAAACTCATGGTCTAACCTACGTAGCAGCAAATAACCTGTTGTGATGCCCACACAAGTGCAATAGTGGCACACAGCCATGGCTGGGAACCAACTGCTCTTGATTTGGCTAACTGATCCCCTCAGTGGTACAGAACCCATAGCTAGAGCTGGGAAACAAGTCAGATCCATATCCAAACAAAAGTCCACTCTCCATTATCAAGCTACCACCAATTGTGGGCTACAAGACGGCCTACCCCTATTAAATTATCTGTAAAAAAAAAAAGTAAGGGTTATCTCATTTGTCCTGGTGCTAACGTACTCTCCGTTGGATAATATGCTTCTCTTTTTCAGATAGATGTAGATCCTAAGGAGAGAACCACACCATTATATGTCAAAAGGACCCCAGATGAAACTAAGAAAAATTGGCAAAACCAGCAAGGGTGCTGTTTTCCTGGTGAACTGGGTACCAGCACAATGGTGAAGGAGATCAACACAGAGAAAAATCAACTACTACCAAATCAAAGAGCCAGAGACCCAGAGGCCCCCAACACCTCATCATTGAAGCAGCCAAAAATGAACCCAACATGGATCAGGGAAATTTTGTGGAAGAGGGGGTGGAAAGAATGTCAGAGCCACATGTTGGGTCATGATATGCAGAGACATTTATCTTACCCATAACTGTGGGCTTACTCCACAATGCATGACCCATATACATCAACAAGGAGGGGCCAAGGGGAGGGGTAGGTCACGGATGAGCCTAATAATGGTACCAAACTGACTGTATTTGCTGAATACAAAAGTAATTAATAAAAAAATAAAAAATTTAGTCTGCCTTTTAGGAAGTAGAGTTTTATGGTACCATTGCTGTTTGGGTCTACATTTGTGTTTCCCACCCTTCTGTTGCCCTCCCCTCCCTCCCCACTCATCCTATTGTCTAGGCCATGAGATGCTTGCTGGGTATGTAAGGTATCTTGGGTAGGTTCAGGTTAGGTGCTGCAGATGAGTGAGAAGGCAGACCAAATTGCATAACCTTCACCAGGCCCTTAGAGGGAACACCTGAACCACAAGATACTGGAGAGGATATGTTGAATACTAATGTTAATCTTCTACAGCTTCCCTCCCTCCATCCGTGTCTCTCTCTCTCTCTCTCTCTCTCTCTCTCTCTCTCTCTCTCTCTCTCTCCTCTCTAACTCTTATATATTAGTTATCTTTTTCCTCCTTTTCTTAGTGGGCACTGACCTGTAACTCCCAGTACCAGCATGTGGCTATCCTCCACAATGAGCCTTTGATCAGAGAGACCTACAAGGTTTCCTAAAAGAAAGATTTCTGTCCGAGTACATGATGACCCACCAAAGGTTAGTGATAAGACCTTACTGCTGAAGACACCTTATGTGGTTTACACGTAAAATGGAATGGCATGGCTGGAAGCTGGAAGAGAGTCAGTCCCCAGACAGTCAGTGCATCTTGTGTCAGAAGGTGCTACATGGGCGACTGGGGGAAAGTGACCAATATCTGTCCAAGCAACTCATGGTCTAACCTACTAAGCAGCAAATAACCTGTTGTGATGGCCACACAAGTGCAATAGTGACACACAGCCATGGTGGGGAACCAACTGCTCTTGATTTGGCTACTTGATCCCCTCAGTGGGATGGAACCCATAGCTGAAGCTGGAAAGATGTCAGAACCATATCCAAACATAAGTCCACTCTCTGTTATCAAGCTACCACCAGTCGTGGGCTGCAAGGGGGACTCCACCTATTAAATTCTGTATAAAAAAAGTATCTCATTTGTCCTGGTGCTAACTTACTCTCTGTTGGATAATCTGCTTCTCTTTTTCAGACATATGTAGATCCTAAGGAGATATCCACCCCATCATACCTCAAAAGTGCCCCAGGGGAAACTAAGAAAAAATGGCAAAATAAGCAAGAGTGCTGTTTTCCTGGTGAACCGGGTACCAGCACAATGGTGAAGGAGATCAACACAGAGAAAAATTAGCTCCTACGAAATCAGAGAGCCAGAGATTCAGAGGCCCTCAACACCTCATCATTGAAGCAGCCAAAAATGAACCCAACATGGATCAGGGAAATTTTGTGGAAGAGGGGGTGGAAAGAATGTCAGAGCCACATGTTGGGTCATGATATGCAGAGACATTTATCTTACCCATAACTGTGGGCTTACTCCACAATGCATGACCCATATACATCAACAAGGAGGGGCCAAAGAAGGGGTAAGGTCACGGATGAGCCTAATAGTGGTACCAAACTGACTGTATTTGCTGAATACAAAAGTAACTAATAAAGAAATAAAAATAAAAAAAGAAAAGCCAACATTAACCTGATAACCTAACCAGATAAAAAGAGAACCATAAAAGAAAATTACAGGCCAATCTCGCTCATGAACATAGATGCAAAAAAAATCTCATGGAATATTAGCAAACACAACAGAAGAATATAGCAAAAATATCATTCATGGACAGGAGGGGTGCCTTTGCTGTTAAGGTGCTTGACTGCAAAGCCAACGGACCCAGATTTAATTGCCCAGGATCCATGGAAGCTGGATGTACAAGGTGGCACATGCATCTGGAGTTTGTAGCTGCTGATGGCCCTGGTTCACCTATTATCTCTCTCTCTGTCTCTCTCTTTGTCTCCTTCCATTTCTCTCTCTCCCTCATTCTCTCTGTTGAATAAATAAATAAAAAGTTAAAAAAGAAGAAAACAACATAAAGAATGCTCTCAGATTAACTCTGTGACATTTGTATTGATCTATAAAACAGACATGCCTCTATTAATACCTCTGTGGAATTCAGCAACCTGTGTACCTACAAAGGGCTGAGAGAGCTATATAGTGTTTGTGAGGAGTCACTTCTGCTGCAGGTGCCTGATAGGTGGCTCCTTGGCAGATCCACTGGGAGATGGACAAGGTCCAAAATAGATAAACTGACAGGGAAAGAGAGTTATACAGCTAAAATTTATTTCCCGCAATTCTAGTTAGGCACAGACAACCAGATCATCCCCCCAAAATATTAAGATCCTTCAATTTAGCACCATAATTACCTAGTCAGTTATGTTCTGTTTGCCCAATAAAAACTGTGTTCTCTGAATACATGGGAAATATTGTTTGGCCATAACCTTATGATTTGGATGAAGTTAATACAAATGGCAAATATATTAAAAAACACAAGGTGATGCAAATTTATTCAAAGACCCAAGTTTGACTGCCAGCTAACTCTTCATCATACTTATCTCTGTGTAATTAATAGTAAATTCTTTTTGGGGGGAGGGGTATTGAGGTAGGGTCTCACCTGGAATTCACTATGTCATCTCAGGGTGACCTCAAACTTATGGCAATCCTCCTACCTCTGCCTCCCAGTGCTAGGATTAAAGGGGTGTTTCACCAGGCCAGTCTCAAAAGCAAATTCTTTTTTGTTGTTTTGTGTTGTTTTGTTTTGTTTTGTTTTTCTGGTTTTTCGAGGTAGGGTCTCGCTCACCAGTAGTATAAGTCACAGAGCAGCTTCTTATCACAAAGCATATCCTTTTTACCCCCAAAGAGGATTCAGAGGATGGATTTTGTTTTTGTATTTTTTTTTCTTTTTCTAGTTGGTAAGTTGGGCCAATGTCCGCACATAAAAAGAATCAGTACAGTTTTTGTGGAGATCTCTATTTTTTAAAAATAGACTTTTTTCTTCCCTTTTTTAAAAAATTATTTTTATTTACTCAAGAGAGGGAGAAGCCGGCCGTCGTGGCTCATGCCTTTAATCCCATCACTTGGGAGGCAGAGGTAGGAGGATTGCCATGAGTTCAAGGCCACCCTGAGACTACATAGTGCATTCCAGGTCAGCCTGGGCTAGAGAGACCCTGCCTCAAAAAAAAAAAAAAAAAAAAAAAAAAAAAAAAGATGGAGAAGAAAAGAGAGAATATGGGTGTGCCAGAGCCTCTAGCCAGGTCAAATGAACTCCAGGCAAATGTACCATGATGTACATCTGGCTTTACATAGCTACTGATGAATCAAACGTGGGTCCCTAGGCTTCACAGGCAAGCATCTTAACTGCTAACCCATCTGTCCAGCCCTCCATTTTTCTTGTGATCAAAGGAAATCTGTAGCTGAACTTGTGGCCTTGGTTTTGAATTAACAAGTACAGGAGGCTTCTTCATGGTCAAACACATTTATGTTTACCATTGTAGATTCATAGACAGAAGAAAATTTTGGCTGGTCTTAAAGGGACAGAGAATCTTTTAAGGAATATATATATATAATGTCTGTGGAGGGGCTGGTGAGATTGCTTAAATGTTAAGGCACTTGCCTTCTAGCCTAAGGACCCAAGCTTGATTCCCCAGTAACAACATAAAGCCAGATGCACAAAGTGGTACATGCATCTGGAGTTTGTTTGCAGTAGCTAAAGGCCCTGGCAGTCCCATTCTGTCTCTCTTCTATCTATTCTCTGCTTGCAAATTACTAAATAAATAAATAAATATTTTTTTAAAAATTCCCAGGGAATGGGCTGCAGAGATGGCTTAGGGGTTAAGGTACTTGCCTGCAAAGCCTAAGGACCCAAGTTGGATTTCCCAGTAGCTATATAAAGCTGGATGCACAAAGTGGTGGTGCATGCATCTAGAGTTTGTAGCAGTTAAAGGCCCTGACTCACCCATTTTCTCTGCCTGTCTCTCTTCTCTCTCTCTGCTTACAAATAAATAAATAAAACCTTAAAAATTATTTTTGAAATTTCAGGGGCAGTGTAGAGATGGCTCAGTGGCTAAAGGCACTTGCTTGTAAAGCCTGCAGGTCTGAGTTTGATTCCCCAGTACCCTCTTAAGCCAAATATACAAAATGGCACACAAAGTGGAGTTCATTTGCAGTGGCAGGAGGCTCTGGCTCAAATATGCTCATCATCTCTCTCAAATACATAATTAACTATTTTTAAAAATAAACAAAAGTGGACTAGAGAGATTGCTTAGTGGTTAAGGCGCTTGCTTGCAAAGCGTAAGGACCCATGTTCAACTCTGCACATCCCACGTAAGTCAGACACACAAAGGTGAGGCAAGTACAAAATTACCAATGCCTACTGGGTGGTGCAAGTATCTGGAGATTGATTATAGTGGCTGAGGCCTGGCACACCAATTCTCTCTCTTTTTCACTGTTGCTTTAAAAATACATAAAAAATGAGAGTCAAAATACACAATACACTAAATAGGGAAAGTGCAAGTTCCAGCAATGTTGTGGTTCCAGGATCCCCAGTTCATTCCTGGGGTACTTTCTATGAAATTAGGCAGAGGGAGGAACCTACCACTAGGGACAGGAATGGATGGGTTGTTTAATGAAACTTAGGACATTCCACAAATGTGTAGGCTATACAACATACATTAATTTTCCCCCTCATGCATATACATAAGATGATGAATAGGGATTTATTTTTCTTGACCAATCACTTCAAGGGCAAATTGTCTTTTTTCTTGAGGTAGGGTCTCACTTTAGCCCAGGCTGACCTGGAACTCAGTCTGTAGGTCTCAGGGTAGCCTCAAACTCACAGCAATCCTCTTACCTCTGCATCCTGAGTGCTGGGATTAAAGGTATTTGCCACTACACCCAGCTTTATTTATTTCCAAGGAGAGAGAATATGGGCGTGCCAGGGCTTTTAGCCCCTGCAAACAAACTCCAGGCACCTGCCACCTTGTGCATCTGGCTTTACATGGTACTGGGGAATCAAACCTGGGTCCTTAGGGTTTATAGGCAAGCACCTTAACTGCTGAGCCATGACTCCAGCTCCTGAGTTGTCTATTCTTATCTCTCCTACCAGGATGTCTCTGAGCACAGATGACTGTAGCAGATGCCTTCTTCTTGCTGGGACAAACTACCCTAGCAGAAGCAGTTTATTGGAGGAAAAGTGTTATTTCTGGGTTGCAGTTCCAAGAGAGACAGTTTCATCATGGTGGTGAGAGTGGACAGCTGGGTGTCACATTTTCACATCAGATTACAGGACCTACGAAGTTTGAGCTGACTAGCCCTGGTACCTGGGTCTCACTTCTTCCTGACCCCTATCCACATAGGTCACATTGTACACCATGTATCCAGGAACCAATCAAAATTCATGGGCTGGAGAGATGTCTCAGTGGTTAAAGTGCTTGCCTGTGAAGCCTAAGGACACAGGTGTGATTCCTCAGTACCCACTTAAGCCAGATTCACAAGGTGGGGAATGCATCTAGAGTTCATTTGCAGCAGCTTCAGGCCTTGTTGTGCCCAGTCCCATTCTCTCTCTACCTCCCTCTCTGTTAAGTAAATAAATAAATAAAACTAAAAAAAAAACAAAGTTCAAAATTCAAATAACAAAGCACAGTTGCTATTGAATACATATAACTTCCCTATCATTTCAAGGTTGGAAACTTGGAAGGTGGTGGGATCCATCTGTATATTTGTAAGGTACACCATGAAGTTTTATTACCTGTCTGCCATGTAAAAAGACGAAATCAAGGCAGTTAGCCTACAGATCACCTTACACACACACACACTCCAGTGTTTTTGGTGAGAATACTGGAAATTGACTGTCAGTAGTTTTGTAATACAAAATTGTTTTTTTATGAAGTACAGCTGGGCCAAATACACCAAAAACAGATTCTTACATACAAATGCAATCTTTATACACTTCTATTTTTTCCTCAATTTTTATTAACATTTTCCATGATTATAAAAAATATCCCATGGTACTACCCTCCCTCCCCCCACTTTCCCCTTTGAAATTCCATTCTCCATCATATCCCCTCCCCATCTCAATCAGTCTCTCTTTTATTTTGATGTCATGATTTTTTCCTCCTCTTATGATGGCCTTGTGTAGGTAGTGTCAGGCACTATGAGGTCATGGATATCCAGGCCATTTTATGTCTGGAGGGAGGACATTATAAGGAGTCCTACCCTTCCTTTGGCTCTTACATTCTTTCCGCCACCTGTTCCACATTAGATCCTGAGCCTTGGAAGGTGTGATTGAGATGTTACTCAGTACTCCAGTCACTTATTTCCAGCACTATGATACCTTTTGAGTCATCCCAAGGTCACTGCCATCTGAAAAGAGAAGATTCTCTACCAAAAGTGAGAGTAGCATTAATATAAGGGTATAAATATTAAGAAAAGTGCTTACTGGGCAGTTTGATAAGCATAGTATATACATTTTTCCAGACAATAGCAGATGTTACTCCCATAGGGCTCATGACTACCCCTGTTTTAAGTTTTCACTATCAGGGATGTATTCCCCCCCCCCATGGAGCGGGCCTCCAGTCCAATTGGAGGGCAGTTGGTTTCCACCATGACAGACGTGCAACTATTGCACCCGTTGGCTCATTTGGCCTGGCTGGACAACTATAAGGCTTGCAGTGTCCACTGTTGAGTATCTTCACTGGTGGTATCTCTTTCTCCCATTGAACTACATTTAGAATGGCTTCTTCCACCTTTCTGTCAGCTGGTCTACGTGGAGGAGGTTATCAGCTCAGTTCCAACAGGATTTCTCAGTGGCCTTGCCGCCCAAGTATGTGGAGTCTTCAGCAATAGGGTCTTACCATCTATTCCTGGTGGGAAACCAAGGGCCTTGGCAATGGCCTATAATGTTTTGGGGGCATCAGGGACCTCCCTGGCCAACTACTCACTGGAGGTATCCCATCAATAGCACTGAAAATTTTCTAATCACAATCTATGGCTCCTGAGTGTTCCATTGTCCAAAACCAGAGGATTCCATAAGATTTATTTGCATCCTCTTAGATTTGATTAGCCCTCCCTCCACCTTTCCTTTACTCAATCTCTTCCCCTGACCTCACTTTGGGCCTTTTCACCCCCATTAATCTATTCTTCTACTTACATATATACAATATCAATGTATTAAGTAACTTCCTCCCTTCCTTTTTCTTCCCTTTATATATCCTTTTTAACTTACTGGCCTCTGCTACTGAGTTTTCTCCTTCTCACACAGAAGTCCAATCATCTGTACCTAGGATCCACATATGAGGGAAAACATGCAGTACATGGCTTTCTGGGCCTGGGTTCCCTCACTTAGTATAATCCTTTCCAGATCCATCCATTTTCGTGTAAATTTCATGACTTCATTTTTCTTTACTGCTGAGTAGAACTCCATTGTATAAATGTGCCACATCTTCATTATCCATTCATCAGTTGAGGGACATCGAGGCTGGTTCCATTTCCCAGCTATTATGAATTGAACAGCAATAAACATGGTTGAGCATGTACTTCTAAGGAAGTAGGATGGGTCCTTAGGATATATGCATAGGAGTGCTATAGCTGGGTCATATGGTAGATCAATTTTTAGCTGTCTTAGGAACCTCCACACTGATTTCCACAATGGCTGGTCCAGATTGCATTCCCACCAACAGTGTAGAAGGGTTCATCTTTTTCCACATCCTCGCCAGCATTTATGATCATTTGTTTTCATGATGGTAGCCAATCTAACAGGAGTGAGATGGAATCGCAATGTAGTTTTAATCTGCATTTCCCTGATGACTAGCAGTGTAGAACATTTTTTTAGATGCTTATGCGCCATCCATATTTCTTCTTTTGAGAACTCTCTATTTAGCACCATAGTCCATTTTTTAATTGGCTTGTTTGATTTCTTATTATTTAGCTTTTAGAGTTCTTTGTATATCCTAGATATTAATCCTATCAGATATATAGCTGGCAAAGATTTTTTCCCATTCTGTAGGTTGCCTCTTTGCTTTATTCACAGTGCCCTTTGCAATACAAAATTTTGGTAATTTCATGAGGTGCCAGTGGTTAATCTGTGGTTTTGTTCCCTAAGCAATTGGTGTGATATTCAGAAAGTCTTTGCTAAGACCAATATGTTGAAGGGTTTCCCCTACTTTTTCCACTAGGAGTTTCAGAGTTCCAGGTCTGATGTTAACGTCTTTAGCCCATTTGGACTTAATTCTTTTGCATTGAGAGAGAGAAGAATCTATTTTCATCCTTCTGCAGATACATATCCAGTTTTCCCAGCACCATTTGCTGAAGAGGCTGTCTTTTCTCCAATGAGTACTTTTGGCATTTTCACTGAATATCAGGTGGCTATATGTACCTGAACTTATATCTGGGTCCTCTATTCTGTTCCATTCATCTACATATCTGCTTTTGTGCAAGTACCATGCTGTTTTTGTTACTATGGCTCTGTAGTATAGGTTAAAATCAGGTATGGTAATACCACCAGCCTTATTGTTATTGCTCAGTATTATTTTAGATATTCGAGGTTTTTTTTGTGATTCCAAATGAATTTTTGGATTGTTTTTCCCATTTCCCTGAAGAGTGCCTTTGGAATTTTGATGGGGATTGCATTAAATATGTAGATTGCTTTTGGTAAGATTGCCATTTTCACAATATTGATTCTTCCAATCCAAGAACAAGGGACGTTTTTCCACTTCCTAGTGTCTTTTATAATTTCTTGCTTGAGTGTTTTATAGTTTTTATTCTAGAGATTCTTTACTTCCTTGGTTAGGTTTATACCAAGGTACTTTATTTTCTTTGATGCAATTGTGAATGGGAGTGATTCCGTGATTTCATCCTCTGTGTGTTTGTTGTTAGCATATAGGAAGGCTATATGTGTATTTCTGTGTATTTATATTGTGTCCTGCTACATGGCTGTAGGTGTCTATCAGCTCTAACAGTTTTCTGGTAAAGTCTTTAGGGTCCTTTATATATAGAATCATGTCATCTGCAAATGATAACTTGATTTCTTCCTTTTCTATTTGTATCCCTTTATGTGTGTCTCTTGCCTTATTGTTATGGCTAAGAATTCCAGTAGTATATTAAATAAAAGTGGGGACAGTGGACACCCTTGTCTTGTTCTTGCTTTTAGTGGAAAAACTTCCAGTTTTTCCCCATTTTGTAATATGCTGGCTGTAGGCTTGTCATAAATAGCCTTTGTTATATTGAGATATGTTCCTTCTATTCCCAGTCTCTGTAGGACTTTTATCATGAAGGGATGTTGGAGTTTGTCGAATGCTTTCTCTGCGTCTAATGAGATTATCATGTAATTTTTGTCCTTCAACCCTTTAAAATAATGTATAACATTTATAGATTTGTGTATGTTGAACCATCCCTGCATCTCTGGGATAAAGCCCACTTGGTCAGGGTGAATGATCTTTATGATATATTCTTGTATTCTGTTTGCCAATGTTTTGTTGAGAACTTTGCATCTATGTTCATGAGGGAGATTGGTCTGTAATTTTCTTTTTTTGTTCTATCTTTGCCTGATTTTGGTATCAGAGTGATGCTGGCTTCATAGAAGGAGTTTCGTAGAATTCCTTCTTTTACTATTTCATGGAAAAGCTTAAGAAGCAATGGTGTTAGCTCTTCCCTGAAGGTCTGGTAAAATTCAGCAGTGAATCCATCTGGGCCTGGGCTTTTTTTAGTTGGGAGATTTTTGATAACTGCTTGGATCTCCATGCTTGTTATAGGTCTATTTAAGTGATTAATCTCATCTTGATTTAATTTAGGTAGGTCATATAAATCAAGGAAATCATCCATTTCTTTAAGAGTTTCATACTTAGTGGAGTACATGCTTTCATAGTATGTACCTACGATGTTTTCAATTTCTCTGGCATCTGTTGTGATGTTACCTTTTTCATCTCCAATTTTATTAATTGGTGTCTCTTCTCACTTTCTTTTGGTCAGATTTGCTAAGGGTTTATCAATCTTGTTTATCCTTTCAAACAACCATCTCTTTGTTTCATTGATTCTTTGGATTGTTTTTTTGGTTTCTATTTCATTAATTTCTGCCCTAATCTTGATTATTTCTTCCCATCTACTGATTTTTTTGTTTGCCTTGTTCTTCCTTTTCCAAGGCTTTAAGGTGAAGCATTAGGTCATTTACTTGCGACCTTTCTAATTTCTTAATATAGGCACTTAAAGCTATAAATTTACCTCTTTGGACTGTCCCAGAGATTTTGGTATGTTGTGTTCTCACTATTTTTTCACTCTATAAATTTTTTCATTTCATTCTTGATTTCTTCATTCACCCATTCATCATTTAGTAGTGTGTTGGTTAATTTCCATGCTTTTCTGTATGCTCTATAGCCTTTTTTGCTATTGATTTGTAGTTTGATTCCATTGTGGTCAGATAGAATGCAAGGAATTATTTCAATTTTCCTGTATTTGTTAAGATTTGCTTTGTGTCCTAATATAAGGTCTATTTTAGAGTATGTTCCATGTGCTGCTGCAAAGAATGTATATTCTGCAGCATTTGAATGAAATGTCCTGTAGATATCTGTTAGGTCCATTCCTTCTATGACCTCATTTAGTCCAGATGCCTCTCTGTTCATTTTATCCTGGGATGACCTGTCAATTGATGACAGTGGGGTGTTGAAGTCACCCACTACCACTATGTTTGGTGTTATCTGTGACCTTAGTTCAAATAGCATATGTTTGATGAATTCGGGGGCCCCCATGTTAGTTGCATATATGTTTAGGATTGTAATGTCCTCCTGTTGGAGTGTGCCTTTAATCAATATAATGTGGCCTTCCTTATCTTTCTTAGCCAATGTTGGACTGAAGTGTACCTTGTCAGATATTAGGATAGCAACGCCTGCTTGTTTCCTAGGTCCATTTGCTTGAAACACCATTTTCCAACCTTTCACTCTAAGATAGTGTCCATCCTTTGTAGAAAGGTGGGTTTCTTGGGGGCAGCAAATTGAAGGATCATGCTTTTTAACCCAGTCTGCAAACCTATGGCTTTTGCTTGGAGCATTGAGGCCGTTGATATTAAGAGATAATATTGAAAGGTTTGTATTCATTTCTGCCATTTTTTTGTAGTTCTTCCGGTTCTACCTTTGCTTTCTTGTGTTAATTAGTATTTCAGTATTGTTTGTTTTTTTCCCGGTTCCTTATATGTGTCCTTTTCTTTTTCTTCAGCATGGAGTATTCTTTCAAATATTTTCTGTAGAGCTGAGTTTGTCTTCACATACTCCTTTAGCTTGCTTTTGTCATGGAATGTCCTTATTTCTCCATCTATTTGAATGGATAGCTTTGCAGGATAAAGTAACCTTGGTTGACAGTTGTTATCTTTCAGGACTTGGAATACATCACTCCACACCCTTCTGGCTTTTAAAGTTTGTGTTGAGTAATCTGCTGTAATCCTGATAGGCTTGATTTGTAAGGAACTTGATTTTTCTCTCTGACTGCTTTGAATATTTTTTCTTTGGTTTGTGTGTTTGGTAGTTTGATTATAATATGGTGAGGAGAGGTTCTTTCCAGGTTTTGTCTGGTTGGTGTTCTATTGGATTCCTGTATCTGCACTGGCACCTGTTTCCCACTTTGGGGGAAGTTTTCTTCTATGATTTTGCTGAAGACACATACTATGCCTTTGGAGTGAAATTGTTCTCCTTCTACTATGCCCTGAATTCTTATGTTTGATCTTTTCATAGTGTCCCAAATATCTTGACATTCCCACTCACACTTTTCTATTAGTTTGTCTTTCTCTTTGTTGGACTGTATTAGATCTGCCACCTGGTCTTCTAGCTTAGATATTCTGTTCTCTCCTTCATCCATTCTACTGGTGAGATTTTCTACAGAGTTTTTTATTTCATTAACTGTGTTCTTCATTGCTAGTAATTCTGACTTGTTTTTCTTTATTATTTCTATTTCCTTATTTATATGTAGTATTGGCCTCTTTATTTCATTAAATTGGTGTCCCATGTTTTCTTTGATTCCTTTGATTTCGTCTTTCCTTCCTTTGATTTCTTCTTTCACTTTTTAAAACATATTTAAAATCACTCTTTTGAAATCTTTCTCATGCATTTCCTCTAACTCGTTGTCACTGGAGGTCTTTTCTGATGCATTAATACCTTTTGGTGGATTTATATTGTCTTGATTTTTGGTGTTTCTTGTGTTATAATGTTTATGTTTTTGCGTCCTGGATTATTTAATGATTGGATTTTCTAGTTAGCTGGGTATTATTAGATGTATCAGTCAATCTGATTTTATATAACTTCAGGGCAGGAGCTTAATGCGTTATGTGTGGCTCCCAAGACTCTCAGAGTATCTGCAAAAGTGACCCTAGGTGTTGGGTTTGCCTGCTATGAGAGCATTCAAGTAGGCTGAGTGGAACCAAATACAAATAGATTCTGAAATTCAATTAAACAATGTACACTTTCAATGAAAAACAGCTCAGATATTTATCCAAGAATAGGTATTATGACAACCAGATCCTCTAACTGTCCCCTAGGGTGTGTGGTGCCCCACCCACAGCCTTAATTCTGACACCAAGGAGGTTAAGAATTCTGATCTGTTGAGGATTCCAATTCAGCTTGTGACCAGGTGAGACCCTTCTATGGTGTAATCCCAGTTACCTCTGCCTCTGCTTTGTCCTGCTGTAGGTTCAAGTTGGCGTGGCTGGGACCCTGGACCGCTGGTCCGTTCGCTGGAACCAGGCACTGGCGGCGGGGGAGGGGAGGCTGTCGAAGCTGCTCTAGTTCTCTTGCTGTTCCACGTGTTCTTCTACCTTGTGATCTGCTCCTCTGTTTTTCACTGCCGTTCTCCCTTCACGTTTCTTGAGTTTTCTGAGAGCTCCGGTGTTACTTCTATTTTATTTTTTTAACTCAGTCCATCTTCTCACTTCCTGCCTCTGAGAATCAGAATTCTGCCCTCAATTTGGGTAGGTTTAAGGTTTTTGTTTTGTTTTATTTTTTGGACCTAGGGTCTTGCTATAGCCCAGGCTGCCCTGGAATTCACTCTATATTCTCATGCTTGTCTCAAACCCACAGCAATCCTCCTACTTCAGCCTCCCATGTGCTGAGATTAAAGGTGTGTGTCACCACACCCGGCTCAGCTTTGAGTTTTTAAGGTTACTAGTTTAAGCCAGAGTATGAAGGACTGGCCTTTCCATGCCAAGCTTACTTCATTCCACATTAGAAGTACTCACTTAGTCTCTGCTGCCCTTGCTTGTAGCTGGTGGCCAACATGTCCTACAAAACTGTGTGCATCATTTGTGTGTGTGTGTGTGTGTGTGTGTGTGCACGTGCAAGTACACGCATGTGTATGTGTGCAGGCCAGAGGATGATCTCACATATTGTTTTTCAGAAGTGCCATCCACCTTTCATTTTTGGCTGTTGGTTCTTGGTGTGTCTCTGTGTGTGTGCATGAATGAGTTCAGGCATGTGCATGCCACAGCATCTGTGTAGGGAAGTGTGTATGTGTGGTTTCGTGAATGTGTAATTTCAGGCATGTCCATGCTGCAGTGTATTTCTGTGAGTTCAGACATGTGTCCATGCCACAGTGTGTGTGTGTAGCAGTTCAGACATGTGCATACCACAGTATGTGTGTGTGTTCAGTCATGTGCATTCTACTGTGTGTGGGTATGCATGTGTGCATGTCAAAGTATGTGTGTGTGGAAGTGTGTGTGCGAGTTCAGGCATGTGCATGCCATAGCATGTGTGTGAGGATAGAAGGCCAAATTTCAGGTGCTGGTCCTCTTTCTATAGGGCCTCAAATTGTTTACCAGGCTGTTTTTGCCAGCCTAGCAAGCCTGTGGGCTTCTGGGGATTCTCCTGTTTCCACCTCCCATCTTGCCTGAGGTGCACTGGCATTATAGATGTGTATTATTGTGTCTCACTTTACATGAGTTCTGGGAATTCAAACGCGGGTCCTCACACTTGCTTGATAAGCACATTATATGCTGAGCCATCTCCCATGCCCTTTGTTTGCTATTTATTTATTTATTTATTTTGAGAGTAAAAGAAAGAAAGGGAGAGAGAGAGAGAGAGAGAATGGATGTTCCAGGTCCTCTAGCCATTGCCAAACTTCAAACTTCAGACACATGCATCACCTTGTGCATCTGGCTGTACATGGGTACTGGGGAATCAAACTTGGATCCTTAGGCTTTGCAGACAAATGCCTTAGCCATTGAGTCATCTCAGCCAGCCCCCCTGGGAACTTATAACTTCATTGTTGCTCAAATGCAGGGGACCAATTGGCTCTACTAAAATACAATGCAACCATTTCATACAGTTACCTGTGCATCAAACTCCACACCTCTCCCTTGTCCTCCCTAAATCCACATAGGATTGGTTATAGGTCTCCTGTGGGTACCAGAATCAAAGGATGTTCAAGGATTCCTATTACAGAATGGAAAACGGTATAGCATTTCATTGTAACTTGCATACATTCTCCCACATACTTCATCTGACATATAGAAGTCTTTCCTTCTGGCAACAAAGATAGCTTTTACACAGTTCTATTTAAGGATTCATGATTTTAAAATCATTCTAAATGTTTGGGACATATGCAGTATTTTCTAAGAACTTTATGTGACAGTGGTTGAATCCATACATATGGACGGGTATCTATACACTTAAATATGTATATAAATTTATAAAATACTGGGTTGAAGATATGGCTTAGCAGTTAAGGTACCTGCCTGTGAAGCCCAAGGGCCCAGGTTTGACTCCCCAGAACCCATGTTAGCCAGATGCACAAAGTGGCACATGCATCTAGAGTTCGTTTGCAGAGGCTGGAGGCCCTGGCACACCCATTCTACCGCCCCCCCCCATAAAAAATAAAATTGCAAAATCTGTATGCAAACCATATATACATACATATATACACATATAAACATGTATGTATTGTATATATAATATATATATACACATGTATATTCAAGAATATAGTCTTCAGTAAAGTACATTGGAAATAACTGGAAAATATTAAAAGTGGATTTCTACCTACAAATCTAAAGTTTGTAAAATGTATTATATATATGTATACCAGATTCCATGCTCTACATTCCACAATGAATAAATTATATGTTTATGTGTGGTGCACTGTGCAAAACTGTAACCAAGTTTCAGCTTACTATCTGTGCTTTTTAAAATTTACTTTATTTGAGAGAGAGAGAAACAGGGAATGTATGCACCAGAGCCTCCAACCACCGCAAATGAACTCCAGATGCATGTGCCACGTTGTGAACTGCAAACAAACTCCAGATGCATATGCCAACTTGTACATCTGTCTTGACATGGGTCCTGGGGAGTTGAACCTGGTCCTTCGGCTTTGGAGGCAGGAGTCTTAGCTGCTAAGCCATCTCTCCAGCCCTTTGTTTTCTTTTTCTTAAAAAATAATTTTGTTCATTTTTATTTATTTATTTGAGAGCAGCAGAGAGAGAAAGAGGCAGGAGAGAGAGAGAGAGAGAGAGAGAGAGAGAGAGAGAGAGAATAGGCACGCCAGGGCTTCCAGCCACTGCAAACAAACTCCAGATGCGTGTGCCCCCTTGTGTATCTGGCTATCATGGGCCCTGGGAACCGAACCTTGAACCGGGGTCTTTAGGCTTCACAGGCAAGCGCTTAACGACTAAGCCATCTCTCCAGCCCCCCTTTGTTTTCTTTATAACCATATCTACTATTGTAATTTCTTCCCATATCAGTCTGTATACTCTACTTATTATATTATTACTATGTAAAATCTCATAGAGTTTGCAGATATTAAATAACTTTAAGAAAATGTCTTCTTGTTTCATTTTTTTTCCCAATATTTCTTCCTAAGATTTCAAAGTGCAACAAACTCCTGTAGGGAAAGGATTTTTGCGTTTCCGTTGTTTCTCCATCTGAACCAATTTGTTTGTTTGTTTTTTGAGGTAGAGTCTCACTGTAGCCAAGTCTGACCTGGAACTCACTATGTAGTCTCACGGTGGCCTCGAACTCACAGCTGATCTTCCTACATTGCCTCCTGAAGGCTAGGATTAAAGGAGTGTGCCCCCATGCCTGGTTCTTGTTTGTTTTTTGAGGTATGGTCTCACTCTAGCCCTGGCTGACTTGGAATTCATTATGTAGTCCCAGGGTGGCCTTGAATTCATGGTAATCCTCCTACCTCTGCTTCCTACCACACCCAACATCTTTTTTTAAACATTGTCACAAAACTACAAACTTATAGTTTACAAATTGATATTCCCATACTTGTTACCATGTCAAATTTATTTAGTATTGCTCATTAAGTTTTGTTGTAATAACCATTAAAATCATGTTTTCTATCTTTTTAGCAGTTTAATCTTTTTATTATTATTTTCCTTTTTAAAAATATATTTTATTTACTTATTTATTTTAGAGAGAGAGAAAGAGAAAGAGAGAGAGAGAAAGAGAGAGGGAGAGAATGGGCACACTAGGGCCTCCAGCCACTGCAAATGAACTCCAGATGCATGTGCCCCCTTGCGCATCTGGCTTACGTGGGTCCTGGAGAATTGAGCTGGGATCCTTTGGCTTTGCAGGCAAATGCCTTAGCTGCTAAGCCATCTTTCCAGCCCATGTTTTCTATCCTTTAAGAGATATGCAATACCATATAGGCAGCAGCACTCAATTTCTGTTGTATGGTTGAGGAAATACATTTATTTGAAAAATACATCATATGTTTGTTACCAGTTTTTCCATCTTCCATTACATTGTTAAGTACATATATGAATTTTTATTTTGCATTCTACATAATTACAGACTGATGAATTTACTTTTAAATATTTTCCATTTTTGTTGTCATAGGTAAAATGATAACCTAGGTGGGTGTGGTGGTGCATGCATCTAATCCCCGCATTTGGGAAGATCACCATCAGTTTGAGGCTACCCTGAGACCACATAGTGAATTCCAGGTCAGCCTGGGCTAGAGTGAGACTCTACCTTAAAAATCAATACAGAAAAAGTTAAACTATTTATTCACGGAGAAGCAACTTAAGATAGCTTTCTTCTACATATGCCTTCATTGAGGCTGTTTTCTTATTCTTTTTTTTTTATTTTTATTTATTTATTTATGTTTGAGGTATTGTCTTGCTTTAGCCCAGGATGACCTGTAATTCACTATGTAGTCTCAGGTTGGCCTTAAATTCAGTCCTCCAACCTCTGCCTCCCAAGTGTAGAGTGATTAAAGGCATGTGCCACCATGCTCAGCCATTGAAATTGTTCTCTATGGCCTTATTTATTTATGTTTCATTGTTGAATTTTATAGGTAGTTATGATATTTATTTCAATTTAATCATCTATTGATTCCTCTTTCATTTTATTGTTTTAGATAAACTGTCCAGAATGATGCCAACTAATCTTGTCTAATTCTTGACTTTCCAGGTCCTTCAACTTCCAAAATATCTTGAGATGCAATATAATTAAATGCTTCCCCTTGGCTCTTTAAGTAGCTCATAAATCCACGGGTGAGGTAATTAACTTCCATACACTGGAAAAATCACTTTATTTTATGCATGTGGCCTCCTATGTGCTTTGTTCACTTTTTACACATTTTTGTCTCTATATCAATTTATGTACTGTAATGTATATAGATATTATGTGTACAACTTGAGTATATATATATATATATATATATATATATATATATATATATATACAGACATACATATACACATACATACATACATACATACATACATACATACATACAGTTATCCTAGTAATGACATAGGACATTTTCATGACCATTCCTTTATGGTCAGTTCCTACTAAATTCAATTACTGATTCCTGGGAGCTGGTCTTCTCATTTCAATCACCAGAGATTAGTTTTTTTCTACTATATTTTATTGTATACAACCAATGGTGGTGTCTAGAGTTCCATAACGTTCCCTATATCTGTCATCTGTTCTTCTATAAAAGCATTTGTTTTGTAGGAAAATGACTGCACTTTTAAATAACTGTGAAACTGTTAGCTATCCAAAATTGATAAAATTTGATAGTAATTTCTTCTCAGCCACCTGTTACTCTGTATCTATTTGACATATGGGAGGTGGGAAGGTGACTTCTTGATTGGGGCATAGCTGTCATAGGGGGAGGAGGCTCCTTTTGCTTGGTGCTTTGGCAGGTGAGTTGTGACTGTATATATAAAATATCCCAAATATGGGTTGGAGAGATGGCTCAGACATTAAGGTGCTTGCCAGTAAAGCCAAATGACCTCAGGTTCGATTCCTTAGTATTCACATAAAGCCAGATGCATAAAGTGGTGCATATATATGAGTTTCTTTTCAGTGGCTTGAGGCCCGTGGTGCACCCATTCTCTCTCTCTCTCTCTTCCTCTGCTTGCATTTAAATTAATAAAAAATATGAATATCCCAAATTATTTGGAGACTAGCAGAGCTGACATTCAACAGTCTTTCCATGCAACAGCTCTGCTATCATTAACAATTTATTTAACCTTTGCAGCTCTCTTTCTGAGCCAAAATCTATGGTAGCAATGCGCTGTGGCTTGCATGAGTGTACCCAAAATTTGTAGAAATATGGCCATATGCAGCCAAGGTGGTGTCAGTGGTTGATATGTGGTGAGGCAGAAGTCATCATGGGTAGGATTATGGCTTTGAGTAGGTTTTAATACCTCAGTACCTAACACAAATTACATTATTTAACTGGCACATGAATGAAACTCAGGCACTGTGATATCCTGGCACATTACCATTGAGTTTTGCCCCCCTCCACTCAGTGTCAGAGAGTATGACTAGCAAGGTCACAACAAGGACCTAGGTTCCAAACCTGCTGTGGGCAAGACCTGCTCCTCACATGTGGAAACCTTGCAAGCCACAGTTCTAGGGGAGATTTTCTCACACTCCCCAGGTGCAGTGTATGCCATGGATATGTCTCTGAGGAGAAAGGAAGAAGAATATTTGGGCATTATTCCGTGAGCTCACCGGGCATCCAACCATGACTGCATTTGCCACAGACTCTGACAGGACTTTGAATAAGATAGCCTGGGTTCAAATTCTCTATCCATTTCCTGGAGGAATGTATTGCTGTCTTATAAATTGATTACCTCTCTCTCTGGCCTGAGTAGAGGGTGGACATCACCCCTGGCCAACATAAGGTGGACCGTAGCAACAGGAGAGTGTGCCAAACACTGACAAGGGTGAGCTGGCTATAACACCCATAAGCCTGCCCCCAACAATGCACTGCCTCCAGGAGGCTTTAATTTCCAATTGCCATCAGCTGGGGAACCTAACGTCCAGAACATCTAAGTTTATGGGAAACACCTGACTCAAACCACCACATTCCACCCCTGACCCCATAAATCGATACCTATACATGATGTAAAATAGAATGCATTCAGTCCAACTTACAAGTCCCCATAGTTTTTTATCAATCCCAATGTTGCTCAAGCATCCCCATAATCCAAGGATTTTTAGCTGAGCCATCATACCAAGAACCCGCCCCCCAAACCATAATGGCACAGACTAAATACACTGCAAAAGATGGCATTGGGCATAGTAAAGAAATAGTCAGCCAATGCAAGAGTTAAAACAACCAGGACAAACATCAAACCCTGTAGCTTCAAGTCCAGCAACTCTAGCCAGTAACTAGTCTCTAAGTCTGGTAATCCTAACCAGCAACAAGTCTCTGGAGTTCCAATTCCGCCCCTCCAGCTAGGCTATTCCCAGTCCTGGAAAACTTCATCTGAGGTTGGCAGCTCTCCTTGGCAGGCATCTTGTGATGCCAGCATCTCCACTGGGTCTCCAATACAACCCACGATCCATCCTCTCAGCCCCATCAGTTCTTTATGCAGGCATCCAGCAAACCTGTTTCACACTGCCCATAGCCATTTCCAAAACACAAGACCATGTTGCAAACTCAATGACCCTCTCTTTCCTGCATTTCTTATATTACACAATACCAGGTAGGGTGCCAGTTTGTTAATCTGGAGGGGGGGATAAAGCAGACTTTGAAGAACAGGACACTACTTGAGCACTCAGGCCCCTCCAAAAGAGTCTACATTCTTCCTGTTGCCCCAGTGTAGGTCAACTGGCCGAAATCTCAAAGGTTGTAATTTCTCAATAGCAGCTGAATAGGCAGAAGTTCATCCAAATATTTTTTTTTCCTGTGCCATATCCCTCTGATCATACCAGTTCATTTCTGTCCATAACAACCCTGCACAATTTCTCATGACACAGCCATAACAGCAATCTTTACACAAATTGCTATCCCAGTCCAGGCAAAGCTCTTTCTCACCCTCATAAGCCAATCCTCATAGTCCATAGTTCTTATTGCATTCAGGTCTTTCAACTCTGACCAGAATAATCCATCAACCTGTATTTACAGCACTGCAAGGCCAAGGTTTCAAACCCTTCCACATTCATCCTGAAAATCAGCTCCAAAAGGCCAAATCCACAGAGTCAGGTGTCTATCAGCAATTCGACTCCTCAGTACCACTTTACATTTACAGTCAGTTTCACATTGCTGGTAGAAATCACCCAATGAAGAAGAGCTTGTGGGAAAAGAGGTTTATTTTGTCTTACAGACTCAAGGGAGAAGCTCCATGCTGGCAGGGAAAACGATGGCATGAGCAGAGGGTGGACAGCACTCCTGGCCAACATAGGGTGGACAACAGGGGTAGGAGAGCATGACAAACACTGGTTTGGGGAAACTGGCTGTAACACCCATAAGCCCCCCTATAATGCACTGCCTCTAGGAGGCTTTAACTTCCAGTTGCCATCAGCTGGGGAACTAACATCCAGAACACCTAAGTTTATGGGGGACACCTGAATCAAACCACCACAAGGAGCTTGCTTGCAAAGCCAAAGGACTGGAGTTTGATTCCCAAGTACTTAAATAAGCCAGGTGCATAGCATGGTGCATGCATCTGGAGTTCGTTTGCAGTGGATAGAGTCCCTGGTATGCCCCATTCTCTCTCTGCCTTTCTCTGTCTCTCAAATAAATAAAATATTTTTTAAAGTATCTGTGGAGTTAGAAAGTTCTGACCCCAAACCACAATAAGGTCAAACAACTAGTTTGCAGATCATTTGTGGATTCACGATACCACCCAGTTGGTTACCAAGTCCTCCTATTTTCTCTTTAAGAAGGACTTGGGAAATCCTGACAGGTTGCTTGGAAATTGCCGTGCCATACCAGGTTAATTGAGAATGATTTCTAGGGTTGGGGATATGCCTGAGAGGTAAAAGGTGAATGCTTGCAAAGCCTAACAAACTAGGATTCATTTCCCCAGTTCCTTGTAAGCGACATACACAAGGTGGCACATGCATCTGGAGTTTGTCTGCAGTATCTGGAGGCCCTGGTGCATCCATTCATTCTCTCTCTGCTTGTAAATTAAAAGAAAAACTTCATATATCTATATATAATCACTTTATAAAATATCATATATATATATATATATATATATATATATATATATATATATACACACACACACACAGCAGCTTTGTTGTATAAGGCCAGTACACTAATCCCTGGATACACAAAATCAACATACACTTTGGAATATAATCCTGCATGGTTCTTTTAAAGATAAACTCATGGACACTAGGTGATTTTTCTAGAATAGGATGTAGTAATCAGACAGGCTCATGCAGCTGCCTCTCCCATTTTTGCTTTGGAAATGGACTCTCCCTGATATTCCTTCTAGGCCAATGTTCTTATTTTGTTCTTACTTAGAGAGATGGCGGGGGGAAGGAGGGAGAATGGGCATGTCAGGGCCTGTAGCTGCTGCAAATGAACTCCAGACACATGAGCCACTTTGTGCATCTGGTTTACGTGGGTACTGGGGAATCAAACCTGGGCCCTTAGGCTTCACAAGCAAGTGTCTTACTCACTAATTCATTTCTGCAGAGCACACACACACACACACACACACACACACACACCCACTCTGTCTCTAAAAATAAAAAACAACCTTCCTGGTAAGGTTGTAAGTAAGGTTCATTTTGTAAATTTCTTTATGCTATTTTCATTTATTAGAGAGAAAGAGAATAAATGGGTGCACCAGGGCCTCTAGCCACTGCAAATGAGCTCCAGACGCATGTGCCATTTTGTGCATCTGACTTTACCTGGGTACTGGGGAATTCAACCTGGGTCCTTAGACTTGGCAGGCAAGTGCCTTAACTGGCAAGCCATCTCTCTAGTCTATATGGTACTTTTTGTTTTGTTTTGTTTTTCAAGGTAGGGTCTTGCTCAAGTGCAGGCTGACCTGGAATTCATCTTGTAGTCTTAGGGTGGTCTGGCATTCAAGACAATTCTCCTATCTCTGCCTCCCGAGTGGTTAATCCCAAGGGATCAAAGGCGTGCCACACCATACCCAGCCTCCTCCTCCTCTTCCTCTTCTTCTTACTTCATTTAAGAATAGGCAGTACATTCAGTGGAAACAGTTTTTCTTATTTGGTGTATATAATTCCTACATAACCTAACTTCTGTAAGTTTAATGCCAGTGGACCAAATTCACCATTCACTTAAATGATGATGGGTTTGAAGGGAGATGAAAATAGAATGACATATTTTACTCCATTTCAGCAATCAGTTTCTCTTATTGTTACCATGAATCAACTTTCTAGTTTCATAGTATATTTCATATGTATCAAAGCAATATTCTTTCTGACCTAAAAAGCTAAGTAGAAAACCTAAGTGTTGTTGGTTTTTGTTTTTGTTTTTTCCTTCAGGCCTATTAAACTTTTTTTTTTTTAATGGTTTTTCAAGGTAGAGTCTAACTCTAGTCCAGGCTGACCTGGACTTTACTATGTAGTTCCAAGCTGACCTTGGAATGACAGTAATCCTCCTGCCTCTGCCTACTGAGTGCTGGGATTAAAGGCATGCACCACCAAGCCCAGCTCAATTAAACATGTTTTGAAAGACTTCATGCTATGTAGCAAATGGGTCCCACAACCAAAGGTGAAAACTAGGTGTAACCTTGAATTAATACTTTTAGCAAGCTGGGTACCTTTAGTCCCAGCACTCTGGAGGCAGAAGTAGGAGGAGCTCCCTGAGTTGAAGGCCATCCTTGGGCTACATAGTTAGTTTCAGTTCAGCCTAGGCTAGAGTGAGACTCTATCTGGAAATAAAAGATGACAATTCTTACTTTTGTAAAAGGCTTAATTCATTATGGTCAAATATATAAAGTATGTCCATCTTGAAAAACCAGGAAGCTTATTAACCTCTTTGCAATTTATCTTGCTAATCAGAGCTGTGAAATTGGATGCTTCTCGATGTGCATCGTCCTGCTGTCTGTCAAACACAATTGTTTAGGGGGTAGAAAACAAAGCAGGAAAGTATGCAGCAGTGTTAAACAAAAGTGCTCCCCATGCCTTGATTGGGGGCCGCATGCCTTTAATCCTGGCACTTGGGAGGCAGAGCTAGGATTGTGGCCATGAGTTCGAGGCCAGTGTGAGACTACAGAGTGAATTCCACGTGAGCCTGGGCTAGAATGAGACCCTAACTCGAAAAACCAAACAACAACAAGAAAGAGTGCTCCCCAATCCTAGGAAGTCCTAGGATTAGGGCTAGGGTAGGATTTTCAGCTCCTGGAATCATGCCTTCTTTTATAAAAAAATACTTTATTTATTGATTTATTGGAGAGAGAAAGAGGCAGATATAGAGAGATAGAGGAAGAGAGAAAATGGGTGCAACAGAGCTCTAGCTTCTGCAAAAGAATGCCAGTTACATGCTCCACCTTGTACATATGGCTTTACGTGGGTACTGGGAAATCAAACCTGGGTCCTTAGCCTTTGCCAGGAAGCACCTTAGTCCCTGAGCCATCTCTCCAGCCTCACCTGGTTTCTTGGATGTGGTTTTTCTCCTCTCAGGACTGTCTGATTCAATGCTAGAGCGCCTTTGACTGATGTTCTGACACTCAGGCTTTAAAATATGTCTGGTAGGAAGTGGTGGGGGGAAGCATTGAGTTGCTCCCTGGGGCAAAAGCCGCAGACCTATGCACTCTGCAAACTGCTGACCTGTCCTATCCCAATACCATGCCCCCAGTGGGCCTTCTGAAAGCCGTTCCTGATGGAAGGATCTAGAAGCTAGAGATGTAGGAAAGGCAGCTCTCATTTTTCAGAAGTTGGTTTTCTAGAAAAGATGGTGGCAAAATGGTCTGACATTTAAAGATAGCCACTGTGAGGTTATTCTATCCACTGGTGTTGCAACAAAGCAGGAAGAATGGTTTCCAATTTTCTTGCACTCAGCATAAAGTTTACTATAGGTGGTCTATGCTTACCAGAGTTAAAACCTTCCCTGATTTTGGGAATTGAGGTGCTATAAACAGATAATGCAAGGATGAATTTAAAAGGGGGGGGGGCGCTCCTACCTCTGCCTCACAAGTGCTGGGATTAAAGGCGGGGGCCACCACACCTGGCACATTGCAGCATTATTCATAGTAGCTAAGTTATGGACATATCCTAGGTGATCCTAGAAGAATGGTGAAAAAAATAAAGTTTCTGTACACAATGCAATTGTTACTTTGTTTCAGATAACACAATCACAGTGTAAGAATATGTAGTATGCTTACTACAACAAATTACTCACCACAACACAAGGGTGCCTTGCAATATATATACATACATAAACTTGTAAGTAAGTCAACTAATTGTGATTGTAATTTTGTCATATACAAATTGTAGGGAACAGTGACTCAGAGAAAAAAAGAAGTCCAGGTAGCTGAGCATGGTGGAACACACCTTTGATTCTAGCCCTTGGGTGGCAGAGGTAGGAAGATGGTCCTGAGTTCAATGCCACACTGAGACTACATAGTAAATTCCAGGACAGCCTGGGCTAGCGCAAGATCCTACCTGAAAAAAACCAAAAATCACAAAAAGAAGTCCAAGTAAAGATAAGATTTAGGCTTCCAGAAAAATTCAGTTCTGTTTTCTGCTTAGTGTCCTACACCATTGCTTTTGCAGTTCCTGGCTGTATAGGTTTTCACAGCATACAGGTCATCACCCATTAACAAGATAAACATCACCGGGGAGAAGTGCAACAGAGAATTTCTGTAATCAGCAGGAAGCCCCTTAGTGTTGACAGGATAATTTTCTCCTTAGCATGTAGTCATTTGAGCGTTTGTCCCTTGTAAGATTTTTAATTCTGAAATCTGTATCACCAGTTACCTTTGCTGAGTCACAAATCCCACTCTACACCTAAGACCTTCACTAAGCATCCAAGATGTGTGAATCAGAAATAAATCTCAACACTGCACCATTTTATTTATTTACTTATTTTTGTTTTTTTCGACATAGGGTCTCACTGTAGCCCAGGCTGACCTGGAATTCACTATGGAGTCCCAGACTGGCGTCGAACTCATAGCGATCTTCCTACTCCAGCTTCCAGAGTCCTGCCTGGCCCATACTCTTGAACTTTTTTTTTTTGGTAGGGTTTTACTCTAGCTCAGAGTGACCTGGAATTCACTATGTAGTTTCAGAGTAGCCTCAAATTCATGGTGATACTCCTACCTTTGCCTCCCAAGTGTTGGGATTAAAGGCTTGTACCACCACACCAGGCTCCATACTCTTTTACTTCACTATTTTGAGCAAGTAAAAGCTCTCATTCCCCAATGAATTAACTCTGTAGAACCTAAACCAAATCAGATGCTACCAGGATTTTTTTTTTTAAGTCACAGAGCACGGGCTGGACATACGGTTGGTAGTTAAGGTGCTTGTCTGAGATGACTGAGGACCCAGGTTCAATTCTCCATTACCTCCATAAGCCATGTTCACAAGGTAGCACATCAGTCTGTAGTTTTTTTTACAGTGGCTAGAGGCCCTGGTGCACCCATTCTCTCTCACACACTCTTTCTGTATGTCTGTATGTATCTATGAGCCTATTTTACTCTGTCTTTCAAACACATAATTAAAAACTTTAAAAAAGTCACAGACCAACACAGTTATTTAGTCAGCATCACTTTCCCAAGTACGAGCACAAT
>CM070791.1:12885230-12927660 GCA_036346955.1 Dipus sagitta | reverse complement strand
CACACCAAGAACCAACAGCCAAAAATGAAAGGTGGATGGCACTTCTGAAAAACAATATGTGAGATCATCCTCTGGCCTGCACACATACACATGCGTGTACTTGCACGTGCACACACACACACACACAAATGATGCACACAGTTTTGTAGGACATGTTGGCCACCAGCTACAAGCAAGGGCAGCAGAGACTAAGTGAGTACTTCTAATGTGGAATGAAGTAAGCTTGGCATGGAAAATCCAGTCCTTCATACTCTGGCTTAAACTAGTAACCTTAAAAACTCAAAGCTGAGCCGGGTGTGGTGACACACACCTTTAATCTCAGCACATGGGAGGCTGAAGTAGGAAGATTGCTGTGGGTTTGAGACAAGCATGAGAATATACAGTGAATTCCAGGGCAGCCTGGGCTATAGCAAGACCCTAGGTCCAAAAAATAAAACAAAACAAAAACCTTAAACCTACCCAAAATGAGGGCAGAATTCTGATTCTCAGAAGCAGGAAGTGAGAAGATGGACTGAGTTAAAAAAAAAAAAAAAAAAGTAGAAGTAACACCGGAGCTCTCTGAAAACTCAAGAAACGTGAAGGGAGAATGGCAGTGAAAAACAGAGGAGCAGATCACAAGGTAGAAGAACACGTGGAACAGCGAGAGAACGAGAGCAGCATCGACAGCCTCCCCTCCCCCGCCGCCACTGCCTGGTTCCAACAAACAGACCAGCGGTCCGGGGACGTGGCCATGCCAACTTGAACCCACAGCGGGACAAAGCAGGGGCAGAGGTAACTGGGATTACACCATAGAAGGGTCTCACCTGGTCACAAGCTGACTTGGAATACTCAACAGATCAGAACTCTTAACCTCCTTGGTGTCAGGATTAAGGCTGTGGGTGAGGTACCACACACCCTAGGGGACAGTTAGAGGATCTGGTTGTCATAATACCTATTCTTGGATAAATATCTGAGCTGTTTTTCATTGAAAGTGTACATTGTTTAATTGAATTTCAGAATCTATTTGTATTTGGTTCCACTCAGCCTACTTGAATGCTCTCATAGCAGGCAAACCCAACACCTAGGGTAACTTTTGTAGATACTCTGAGAGTCTTGGGAGCCACACATAACACGTTAAGCTCCTGCCCTGAAGTTATATAACATCAGATTGAGGGATACATCTAATAATACCCAGCTAACTAGAAAATCCAATCATTAAATAATCCAGGATGCAAAAACATATACAGTATAACACAAGAAACACAAAAAATCAAGACAATATAAATCCACCAAAAGGTATTAATGCATCAGAAATGACCTCCAGTGACAACGAGTTAGAGGAAATGCATGAGAAAGATTTCAAAAGAATGATTATAAATATGTTTAAAGAAGTCAAAGAAGAAATCAAAGGAAGGAAAGATGAAAGCAAAGGAATCAAAGAAAACACGGGACACCAAATTAATGAAATAAAGAGGTCAATACTGCATATAAATAAGGAAATAGAAATAATAAAGAAAAACCAGTCAGAATTACTAGCAATGAAGAACACAGTTAATTAAATAAAAAAAACTCTGTAGAAAATCTCACCAGTAGAATGGATGAAGAAGAGGACAGAATATCTAAGCTAGAAGACCAGGCGGCAGATCTAATACAGTCCAACAAAGAGAAAGACAAACTAATAGAAAAGGGTGAGTGAGAATTTCAAGATATTTGGGACACTATGAAAAGATCAAACATAAGAATTCAGGGCATAGTAGAAGGAGAACAATTTCACTCCAAAGGCATAGTATGTGTCTTCAGCAAAATCATAGAAGAAAACTTCCCCCAAATTGGGAAACAGGTGCCAGTGCAGATACAGGAATCCATTAGAACACCAACCAGACAAAACCTGGAAAGAACCTCTCCTCACCATATTATATTCAAACTACCAAACACAAACCAAAGAAAAAATATTGAAAACAGTCAGAGAGAAAAATCAAGTTACGTACAAAGGCAAGCCTACCTGGATTACAGCAGATTACTCAACACAAACTTTAAAAGCCAGAAGGGCGTGGACTGATGTATTCCAAGTCCTGAAAGATAACAACTTTCAACCAAGGTTACTTTATCCTGCAAAACTATCCATTCAAATAGATGGAGAAGTAAGGACATTCCAGGACAAAAGCAAGCTAAAGGAGTATGTGAAGACAAAATCAGCTGTACAGAAAATATTTGAAACAATACCACATGCTGAAGAAAAAGAAAAGCACACATATAAGGAACCGGGAAAAAACAAACAATACTGAAATACTAATTAACACAAGAGAGCAAAGGTAAAACCGGAAGAACTACAAAAAAAATGGCAGAAATGAATACAAACCTTTCAATATTATCTCTTAATATCAACGGCCTCAATGCTCCAACCAAAAGGCATAGGTTTGCAGACTGCGTTAAAAAGCATGATCCTTCAATTTGTTGCCTCCAAGAAACACACCTTTCTACAAAGGATGGACACTATCTTAGAGTGAAAGGTTCGAAAACGGGGTTTCAAGCAAATGGACCTAGGAAACAAGCAGGCGTTGCTATCCTAATATCTGACAAGGTACACTTCAGTCCAACATTGCTTAAGAAAGATAAGGAAGGCCACTCTATATTGATTAAAGACACAGTCCAACAGGAGGACATTACAATCCTAAAGATATATGCAACTAACATGGGGACCCCCAAATTCATCAAACAAACGCTATTTGAACTAAGGTCACAGATAACACCAAACATAGTGGTAGTGGCTGACTTCAACACTCCACTGTCATCAATTGACAGGTCATCCCAGGAAAAAATGAACAGAGAGGCATCTGGACTAAATGAGGTCACAGAAGGAATGGACCTAACAGATATCTACAGGACATTTCATTCAAATACTGCAGAATACACATTCTTTGCAGCAGCACATGGAACATTCTCTAAAATAGACCATATATTAGGACACAAAGCAAATCTTAACAAATTCAGGAAAATTGAAATAATTCCTTGCATTCTATCTGACCACAATGGAATCAAACTACAAATCAGTAGCAAGAAAGGCTACAGAGCATACAGAAAATCATGGAAATTAAACAACACACTACTGAATGATGAATGGGTGAATGAAGAAATCAAGAAGGAAATCAAAAAATTTATAGAGTCAAAAAATAATGAGAACACAACATACCAAAATCTCTGGGACACAATGAAGGCAGTTCTAAGAGGTAAATTTATAGCTTTAAGTGCCTATATTAAGAAATTAGAAAGGTCGCAAGTAAATGACCTAATGCTTCACCTTAAAGCCTTGGAAAAAGAAGAACAAGGCAAACCAAAAATCAGTAGATGGGAAGAAATAATAAAGATTAGGGCAGAAATTAATGAAATAGAAAGCAAAAGAAACAATCCAAAGAATCAATGAAACAAAGAGTTGGTTCTTTGAAAGGATAAACAAGATTGATAAACCCTTAGCAAATCTGACCAAAAGAAAGGGAGAAGAGACACAAATTAATAAAATTAGAGATGAAAAAGGTAACATCACAACAGATGCCAGAGAAATTCAAATCATCGTAGGGACATACTATAAAAGCATGTACTCCACTAAGTATGAAACACTGAAAGAAATGGATGATTTCCTTGATTTGTGTGACCTACCTAAATTAAATCAAGATGAGATTAATCACTTAAATAGACCTATATCAAGCATGGAGATCCCAACAGTTATCAAAAATCTCCCAACTAAAAAAAGCCCAGGCCCAGATGGATTCACTGCTGAATTTTACCAGACCTTCAGGGAAGAGCTAACACCATTGCTTCTTAAGCTGTTCCATGAAATAGTAAAAGAAGGAATTCTACGAAACTCCTTCTATGAAGCCAGCATCACTCTGATACCAAAATCAGGCAAAGATAGAACAAAAAAAGAAAATTACAGACCAATCTCCCTCATGAACATAGATGCAAAGTTCTCAACAAAACATTGGCAAACAGAATACAAGAATATATCATAAAGATCATTCACCCTGACCAAGTGGGCTTTATCCCAGAGATGCAGGGATGGTTCAACATACACAAATCTATAAATGTTATACATTATTTTAAAGGGTTGAAGGACAAAAATTACATGATAATCTCATTAGACGCAGAGAAAGCATTCGACAAACTCCAACATCCCTTTATGATAAAAGTCCTACATAGACTGGGAATAGAAGGAACATATCTCAATATAATAAAGGCTATTTATGATAAGCCTACAGCCAACATATTATTAAATGGGGAAAAACTGGAAGCTTTTCCACTAAATTCAGGAACAAGACAAGGGTTTCCAATGTCCCCACTTTTATTTAATATATTACTGGAAGTCTTAGCCATAGCAATAAGGCAAGAGACATGCATAAAAGGGATACAAATTGGAAAGGAAGAGATCAAGTTATGATTATTTGCAGATGACATGATTCTATATATAAAGGACCCTAAAGACTCTACCAGCAAACAGTGAGAGCTGATAGACACCTACAGCCATGTAGCAGGACACAAAATAATTTCACAGAAATCAGTTGCCTTCCTATATGCTAACAACAAACACAGAGAGGATGAAATCAGAGAATCACTCCTACTCACAATTGCATCAAGGAAAATAAAGTACCTTGTAATAAACCTAACCAAGGAAGTAAAGAATCTCTACAATAAAAACTATAAAACACTCAACCAAGAAATTGCAGAAGACACTAGGAAGTGGAAAAAAATCCCTTGTTCCTGGATTCGAAGAATCAATATTGTGAAAATGGCAATCTTACCAAAAGCAATCTACATATTTAATGCAATCACCATAAAAATCCCAAAGGCATTCTTCTCGGAAATAGAAAATCAATACAAAAATTCATTTGGAATCCCAAAAGAATCCCTTGAATATCTAAAATAATACTGTGCAACAAAAATAAGGCTGGTGGTATCACCATACCTGATTTTAACCTATACTACAGAGCCATAGTAACAAAAACTGCATGGTACTGGCACAAAAGCAGATATGTAGATCAATGGAACAGAATAGAGGACCCAGATATAAGTCCAGGTACCTATACAAACTGATATTCAGTAAAAATGCCAAAAGTACTCATTGGACAAAAGACAGCCTCTTCAGCAAATGGTGCTTGGAAAACTGGATATGTATCTGTAGAAGGATGAAAATAGATTCTTCTCTCTCTCCATGCACAAGAATCAAGCCCAAGTGGACTAAAGACCTTAACATCAGACCTGAATCTCTGAAACTGCTAGAGGAAAAAGTAGGGGAAACCCTTCAACATATTGGTCTTGGCAAAGACTTTCTGAATATAACCCCAATTGCTCAGGCAATAAAGCCACAGATTAACCACTGGCACCTCATGAAATTACCAGAATTTTGTATTGGAAAGGACACTGTGAATAAAGCAAAGAGGCAACCTACAGAATGGGAAAAAAATCTTTGCCAGCTATATATCTGATAGAGGATTAATATCTAGGATATACAAATTCAAAAAGCTAAATAATAAGAAATCAAAGAAGCCAATTAAAAAATGGGCTATGGAGCTAAATATGGACTTCTCAAAGGAAGAAATATGGATGGCAATAAGCATTTAAAAAAATGTTCTACAACCCTAGTCATCAGGGAAATGCAGATTAAAACTACATTGCGATTCCATCTCACTCCTGTCAGATTGACTACCATCATGAATACAAATGATCATAAATGCTGGAGAGGATGTGGAAAAAGAGGAACCTTTCTACACTGTTGGTGGGAATGCAATCTGGTCCAGCCATTGTGGAAATCAGTGTGGAGGTTCCTAAGACAGCTAAAAATTGATCTACCATATGACCCAGCTATAGCACTCCTACGCATATATCCTAAGGACCCATCCCACTTCCTTAGAAGTACATGCTCAACCATGTTTATTGCTGTTCAATTCATAATAGCTGGGAAATGGAACCAGCCTCGATGTCCCTCAAATGATGAGTGGATAATGAAGATATGGCACATTTATACAATGGAGTTCTACTCAGCGGTAAAGAAAAATGAAGTCATGAAATTTGCAGAAAAGTGGATGGATCTGGAAAGGATTATACTAAGTGAGGTAACCCAGGCCCAGAAATCCATGTGCTGCATGTTTACCCTCATATGTGGATCCTAGTTACAGATGATTGGACTTCTGGGTGAGAAGGAAAAAACTCAGTAGCAGGGGCCAGTAAGTTAAAAAGGAGATATAAAGGGAAGAGAAAGGAAGGTGGAAGTTACTTAAGAGGTTGATATTGTATATATGTAAGTAGAAGAATAGATTAATGTGGGTGAAAAGGCCCAAAGTGAGGTCAGGAGAAGAGATTGAGTAAAGGAAAGGTGGAGGGAGAGCTAATCAAATCTAAGAGAATGCAAATAAATATTATGGAATCCTATGGTTTTGGACAATGGAACACTCTGGAGCCATAGATTGTCATTAGAAAATTTTCAGTGCCAGGGATGGGATACCTCCAGTGAGTAGTTGGCCAGGGAGGTCCCTGATGCCCCCAAAACATTATAGGCCATTGCCGAGGCCCTTGGTTTCCCACCAGGAATAGATGGTAAGACCCAATTGCTGAAGACTCCACATACTTGGGCAGCAAGGCCACTGAGAAATCCTGCTGGAACTGAGCTGATAACCTCCTCCATGTAGACCAACTGACAGAAAGGTGGAAGAAGCCATTCTACATGTAGTTCAATGGGAGAAAGATATACCACCAGCGAAGATACTCAACAGTGGACACTGCAAGCCTTATAATTGGCGGCAAGGCCAAATGAGCCAATGGGTGCAATAGTGGCACGTCTGTCATGGTGGAAACCAACTGCCCTCCTATTGGACTGGAGGCCCGCTCCATGGGGGGTGGGTAATACATCCCTGATACTGAAAACTTAAAACAGGGGTAGTCATGAGCCCTATGGGTGTAACATCTGCTGGTGTCTGGTAAAATGTATATACTATGCTTATCAAACTGCCCAATAAGCACTTTTCTTAATATTTATACACTTATATTAAGGCCACTCTCACTTTGGGTAGAGAATCTTTTCTTTTCAGATGGCAGTGACCTTGGGATGACTCCAAAGGTATCATAGTGCTGGAAAGAAGTGACTGGAGTACTGAATAACACCTCGATCACTCCTTCCAAGGCTCAGGATCTAATGTGGACGAGGTGGCAGAAAGAATGTAAGAGCCAAAGGAAGGGTAGGACTCCTTACAACGTCCTCCCTCCAGACATAAAATGGCCTGGATATCCATGACCTCACAGTGCCTGACACTACCTACACAAGGCCATCATAAGAGGAGGAAAACATCATGACATCAAAATAAAAGAGAGACTGATTGAGATGGGGAGGGGATATGATGGAGAATGGAATTTCAAAGGGGAAAGTGGGGGGAGGGAGGGTAGTACCATGAGATATTTTTTATAATCATGGAAAATGTTGATAAAAATTGAGGAAAAAAATAGAAGTGTATAAAGATTACATTTGATTGTAAGAATCTGTTTTTGCTGTATTTGGCCCAGCTGTACTTCATTAAAAAACAATTTTGTATTACAAAACTACTGACAGTCAATTTCAAGTATTCTCACCAAAAACACTGGAGTGTGTGTGTGTGTGTAAGGTGATCTATAGGCTAACTGCCTTGATTTCATCTTTTTACATGGTAGACAGGTAATAACACCTCCTGGTGTACCTTACAAATATACAGATGGATACCACCACCTTCCAAGTTTCCAACTTTGAAATCATAGGGAAGTTATATGTATTCAATAGCAACTGTGCTTTGATATTTGAATTTGAAATTTCTTTTTTTTAGTTTTATTTATTTATTTACTTGACAGAGAGGGAGGTAGAGAGAGAATGGGACTGGGCACACCAGGGCCTGAAGCTGCTGCAAATGAACTCCAGATGCATGCACCGCCTTGTGAATCTGGCTTAAGTGGGTACTGAGGAATCACACCTGGGTCCTTAGGCTTCACAGGCAAGCGCTTTAACCACTGAGACATCTCTGCAGCCCATGAATTTTGTTCTTTTCCTGGATACATGGTATACAATGTGACCTATGTGGATAGGGGTCAGGAACAAGTGAGACCCAGGTCCCAGGGCTAGTTAGCTCAAACTTGGTAGGTCCTCTAATCTGATGTGAAAATGTGACATCCAGCTGTCCACTCTCACCACCATGATGAAACTGTGTCTCTTGGAACTGTAACCCAGAAATAACCCTTTTCCTCTAATAAACTGCTTCTGCTAGGGTAGTTAGTCCCAGCAAGAAGAAGGCATCTGCTACAGTCATCTGTGCTCAGAGACATCCTGGTAGGAGAGATAAGAATAGACAACTCAGGAGCTGGAGTCATGGCTCAGCAGTTAAGGTGCTTGCCTATAAACCCTAAGGACCCAGGTTTGATTCCCCAGTACCATGTAAAGCCAGATGCACAAGGTGGCAGGTGCCTGGAGTTTGTTTGCAGTGGCTAAAAGCCCTGGCACGCCCATATTCTCTCTCCTTGGAAATAAATAAAGCTGGGTGTAGTGGCAAATACCTTTAATCCCAGCACTCAGGATGCAGAGGTAAGAGGATTGCTGTGAGTTTGAGGCTACCCTGAGACCTACAGACTGAGTTCCAGGTCATCCTGGGCTAAAGTGAGACCCTACCTCAAAAAAAAGACAATTTACCCTTGAAGTGATTGGTCAAGAAAAATAAATCCCTATTTATCATCTGTGTGTATGCATGAGGGGGAAAATTAATGTATGTTGTATAGCCTACACATTTGTGGAATGTCCTAAGTTTCATTAAACAACCCATCCATTCCTGACCCCAGGGGTAGGTTCCTCACTCTGCATAATTTCATAGAAAGTACCCCAGGAAAGAACTGGGGATTCTGGAGCCACAACATTGCTGGAACTTGCACTTTCCTTATTTAGTGTATTCTGTGTTTTGACTCTCATTTTTTATGTATTTTTAGAGCAACAGCGAAAAAGAGAGAGAATTGGTGTGCCAGGCCTCAGCCACTATAATCAATCTCCAGATACTTGCACCACCCAGTAGGCATTGGTAATTTTGTACTTGCCTCACCTTTGTGTGTCTGACCTACATGGGATGTGCAGAGTTGAACATGGGTCCTTAGGCTTTGCAGGCAAGCACCTTAACCACTAAGCAATCTCTCTAGTCCACTTTTATTTATTTTTAAAAATAGTTAATTATGTATTTGAGAGAGATGATGAGTATATTTGAGCCAGAGCCTCCTGCCACTGCAAATGAACTCCACTTTGTGTGCCATTTTGTATATTTGGCTTAAGAGGGTACTGGGGAATCAAACTCAGACCTGCAGGATTTACAAGTAAGTGCCTTTAGCCACTGAGCCATCTCTACACTGCCCCTGAAATTTCAAAAATAATTTTTAAGTTTTTATTTATTTATTTGTAAGCAGAGAGAGAGAGAAGAGAGACAGGCAGAGAGAATGGGTGAGCCAAGGCCTTTAACTGCTTCAATCGCTAGATACATGCACCACCACTTTGTGCATCCAGCTTTAAATAGCTACTGGGAAATCCAACTTGGGTCCTTAGGCTTTGCAGGCAAGTACCTTAACCCCTAAGCAATCTCTGCAGCCCATTCCCTGGGAATTTTTTAAAAAATATTTTTTATTTATTTAGTAATTTGCAAGCAGAGAAGAGATAGAAGAGAGACAGAATGGGACTGCCAGGGCCTTTAGCTGTTGCAAACAAACTCCAGATGTATGCACCACTTTGGCTTTATGTTGTAACTGGGGAATCAAGCTTGGGTCCTTAGGCTCGAAGGCTAGTGCCTTAACATTTAAGCAATCTCTCCAGCCCCTCCACAGACATTTTTAATAGCATCTATATTCCTTAAAAGATTCTCTGTCCCTTTAAGACCAGACAAAATTTTCCTCTGTCTATGAATCTACAATGGTAAACATAAATGTGTTTGACCATGAAGAAGCCTCCTGTACTTGTTAATTCAAAACCAAGGCCACAAGTTCAGCTACAGATTTCCCTTGATCACAAGAAAAATGGAGGGCTGGACAGATGGGTTAGCAGTTAAGATGCTTGCCTGTGAAGCCTAGGGACCCACGTTTGATTCCTCAGTAGCTATGTAAAGCCAGATGTACATCATGGTACATTTGCCTGGAGTTCATTTGACCTGGCTAGAGGCTCTGGTTTTTCGAGGCAGGGTCTCTCTAGCCCAGGCTGACCTGGAATTCACTATGTAGTCTCAGGGTGGCCTTGAATTCATGGCAATCCTCCTACCTCTGCCTCCCAAGTGATGGGATTAAAGGTGTGAGCCACCACAGCTGGTTTCTCCCTCTCTTGAATAAATAAAAATAAATTTTTTAAAAAAGGAAGAAAAAAGTCTTTCTATTTTAAAAAATGGAGATCTCCACAAAAACTGTACTGATTCTTCTTATGTGCGGACATTGGCGCAATTTACCAACTAGAAAAAGAAAAAAAAATACAAAAACAAAATCCATCCTCTGAATCCTCTTTGGGGGTAAAAAGGATATGCTTTATGGTATGAAGCTGCTCTGTGACTTATACTACTGGTAAGCAAGACCCTACCTCGAAAAACCAACAAACCAAAACAACAAAAAAGAATTTGCTTTGGAGCCTGGCCTGGTGGCACACCCCTTTAATCCTAGCACTGGGAGGCAGAGGTAGGAGGATTGCCATGAGTTTGAGGTCACCCTGAGATGACATAGTGAATTCCAGGTGAGACCCTACCTCAATACCCCTCCCCCCAAAAAGAATTTACTGTTAATTACACAGAGATAAGTATGATGAAGAGTTAGCTGGCAGTCAAACTTGGGTCTTTGAATAAATTTGCATCACCTTGTGTTTTTTAATATATTTGCCATTTGTATTAACTTCATCCAAATCATAAGGTTATGCCCAAACAATATTTCCCATGTATTCAGAGAACACAGTTTTTTTATTGTGCAAACAGAACATAACTGACTAGGTAATTATGGTGCTAAATTGAAGGATCTTAATATTTTGGGGGGTGGTCTGGTTGTCTGTGCCTACCTAGAGTTGCTGAAAATAAATTTTAGCTGTATACCTCTCTTTCTCATCAGTTTATCTATTTTGGACCTTGCCTGTCTCCCAGTGGATCTACCAAGGAGCCACCTACCGGGAACCTGCAGCAGAAATGACTCCTCATGAACACTATGTAGCTCTCTCCGCCCTTCCTAGGTACACAGGTTGCTGAATTCCACAGAGGTATTAACAGAGGCATGTGAGATATCTACAGAACCTTCTGTCCCAAATCCACAGATTAGACATTCTTCTCAGCAGCCCATGGAACATTCTCTAAAATAGACCATATACTGTGTCACAAAGACTGCCTCCACATATTTAGGAAGATTACATAATTCCCTGCACGATATCAGATCACAATGCTATATTGCTAGAAATCAACAACAAAAGACACACCAAGAATCCCAACGGGACCTGAAAACTGAACAGCACACTTTTAAACAATAAATGGATAGTGGATGAAATAAAGAATGAAATTGCAAGCCCGGCGTGGTGGCGCACGCCTTTAATCCCAGCACTCGGGAGGCAGAGGTAGGAGGATCACCGTGAGTTTGAGGCCACCCTGAGACTACATAGTGAATTCCAGGTCAGCCTGAGCTAGAGTGAGACCCTACCTCGAAAAACCAAAAAAAATAAAATAAAAATAAAAATAAGAATGAAATTGCAAAATTTCTGGAATTGAACGACAAGAGAACACATCATACCAAAACTTATGGGACAAAATGAAGGCGGTACTCAGGGCAAAATTCATAGCACTCAATGCCTTCATAAAAAAGACAGATAGGTCCCAAATCAATGACCTAACCAACCACCTAAAGGCAGTGGAAAAACAAGAAAAGTCCAACCCAAAGAGCTCCAGAAGGAAAGAAATAATTGAAATCAGAGCAGAAATCAATGAACTGGAAATAAAGGAAACAATTAAGACAATTGACAAAACAAAGAGCTGGTTCTTTGAAAAAATAAACAAGATTGACAAACCCCTGGCCAATCTGATCAAGCAAAAAAAGGAGAAGCTTCAAAATAACAAAATTCAAAATGAAAAAGGAGAGATCACAACAGACATAAGTGAAATTGGGAGAATCATCAGGACTTATTTCAAAAACCTCTGCTCCACAAAACTGGATAATGTGGAGGAGATGGATAAATTCTTGGATGCATACCATCTACCAAATCTAAACACAGAGCAGATTAATCATCTCAATCAACCCATCACACTCATAGAGATTGAAAAAGTAATAAAAAAACCTCCCAAAAAAGAAGAGTCCAGGACCAGATGGCTACTTAGCTGAATTCTATCAAACCTTCATGGAAGAACACAAACCAATCTTCCTCAAACTGTGCCACCCAATTCGTGAACAGGGAAAGCTACCCAACTCCTTTTATGAAGCTAGCATCACCCTAATTCCAAAACCTGGCAGAGATGCCACAAGAAAAGAAAACTACCGGCCTATTTCCCTGATGAATTTAGATGCAAAGATCCTAAACAAAATCCTTGCAAACCGAATCCAACAACACATCAAAAGCATTATCCTCCTTGACCATGTGGGATTCATTCCAGGAACACAGGGGTGGTTCAACATACGGAAATCTGTCAATGTAATACACCACATAAACAAGGTTAAACATAAAAACCACATGATCATTTCGGTAGATGCAGAAAAGGCCTTTGACAAGATTCAACATCACTTCATGTTCAAAACTTTGGAGAGAATTGGCATGGTTGGTTCATATCTCAACCTAATAAAGGCATTATACGAAGCTCCTAATCCCCAAATAATACTTAATGGAGAGAGACTTGAGGAATTCTCATTAAGATCAGGAACAAGACAGGGTTGTCCACTCAAACCTCTGCTTTTAAATATAATACTGGAAGTCCTAGCTCAAGCAATAAGACAGGAAAAGGAAATGAAAGGGATACAATTTGAAAAGGAAGAAGTTCAGTTAGCTTTATTCGCTGATGACATGATTATATATCTAAGAGACCGAGAGACTCCATCCCAAAACGCCTGAAGGTGATTAAACTCCTAGAGCAAAGTAGCAGGATACAAAATCAATGCACAAAAATCAGTAGCCTTCTTTATGCAAACGACAAAGATGCAGAGAAAGAAATAAGGGACATAGTCCCATTTTCAATTGCAACAAAAAAAATAAAATACCTTGGAATAATGTTAACCAAGTGAAAGATCTATACAACGAAAACATAAAAACACTCAAAAAAGAAATTGAGGCCGACTTGAGAAAATGGAATGACCTCCCATGTTCCTGGATAGGCAGAATTAACATTGTGAAGATGACAATCCTACCAAAGGCAATATACAGATTTAATGCAATTCCAAATAATATCCCTACAGTGTTCTTCACAGAGATAGAAAAAATGATCTCAAATTTCATATGGAAAGGCAGAAGGCCTCGCATTTCAAACATATCCTCAGCAAAAGAAATACCTGTGGAGGCATCACCATACCTGACCTAAAGCTATATTACAAAGCCATAGTAATAAAAACATCATGGTACTTGCATAAAAACAGGAGTATAGATCAATGGAATAGACTTCAGGAACCGGATTTTGGGTCAAGGAACTATGTCTACTTGATATTCGATAAAGGCCCAAACAATATAGGCTGGAAAAAAGACAGCATCTTCAACAAATGGTGCTGGAAAAACTGGATAACTATGTACAGGAAACTGAAACTTGATCCACACATTTCATAATGCACTACACTCAAGCCAAATGGATCAAAGACCTCAATATAAGATGAGAAACTCGTATACTACTGGAAGAAAATTTAGGAAGTACTTTCCATGATATAGGAATGGAAAAAGATTTCCTGAACAAAACCCCAGTAGCTCATGAACTTAAACCGTCACTCAACCAATGGGATCACATGAAGCTGAAGTGTTTCTTTACAGATAAGCAAACAATAAGCAAAGCCAGTAGATCACCCACAGAATGGGAGAAAATATTTGCGGGTTATCCAACTGATAGAGTCCTAATGTCTAGAATCTACAAAGAACTCAAAAATCTAAACAGTAAGAAGTCAAACACCCCACTCACAAAATGGGGCAAAGAGCTGAACAGGCAGTTTACAGAGGAAGAAATAGAAATGGCAAACATACACTTAAGAAAATGCTCATCATCCCTAATCATCAGAGAAATGGAAATTAAAACCACTATGAGATTCCACCTTATCCCAATAAGGATAGCAAACATCAAAAAATCAAATGCAAATAAATGCTGGCGAGGATGTGGAGAAGTAGGAACACTCATCCACTCTTGGTGGGAATGTAGGATGGTACAACTACTTTGGAAAGCAATATGGAGACTTCTGAAAAAGCTGAGTATAGAGATACCAACAGACCCAGTTATTCCCTTACTGGGCATCCACCCTAAAACCTTCAAACCACAGGCTAGAGAGATTTGCTCAACCATGTTTATAGCGGCTCAATTTGTAATAGCTAAGTGCTGGAATCAACCCAGATGTCCATCACTAGAAGAATGCATAACTAAGATGTGGTATATCTACACAATGGAATTCTATACAGCAGCAAGAAAGAATGACACAATGAAATTTGAGGAAAAATGGTTGAACCTGGAACAGATCATTCTCAGTGAACATACCCAATCACAGAAAAAAAAAATCGCCACATAGTGTCACTCATCTACAGCACCTGAACTGAATCTATCCAAGATACCTTACATACCCAGCAAGCACCTCCTAGTCTAGACACTAGGATGGAAGGGGAGGGAGGGGAGGGCAACAAAGGGGTGGGAAACACAAATCTAGACCCAAATGGCAATGGTTTGCAGTGACTGGAGGCCCTGGCGCATGCATTCTTTCTCTATCTGCCCCCACCCCCACCCCCCGTTTATTTCTCTGTCTCTCAAAAAATGTCACTATAGAGCTACAGAGTGTGGTGGTGCACACCTTTAATCCTAGCACTTGGGAGGCAGAACTAGGAAGATCAGTTCAAGGCCAACGTAAGATTACATAGTGAATTCCAGGTCAGCTTGGCCTAGAGTGAGACCCTATCTCAAAACCACAACAAACAGAATGTCATCATAAGGTGTAGGAAACGTTTTCTTACAGTGTCCAGAGCCTCACTCTGTTTGTTCTTCCCCTCCACCCGGCAACAAGTGAAGGGTAGCATTAGAGAAAAACCTGGGACAGATGCTCTTCTCAACCATTCCTATGACCCCATCCTACAGTTTGCTTTTGCTCCTCTCATTTCCCCCTGTCTTCCCAGCCTCCTGTCACACTCATCCACTCAGAGCCACTTTCAACAGGGCCCTTAAGCTACCATTCCTGAACTCCAAGTGGTTTCCTCTTATGAGCCATTCTCAGCTCCAACTGAGAAGGAAGCAATCTCAATGAATAGGGGAGGGGAGGGACATGAGGTGGGGGATTTGCAAGTCTAAAGGGAATTAATGAACACAGGCTGACAATGTTGCTGTGGAAATGTATTCAGTGTCCCCTCTTCCTCCCTTGGGTTCTGTTCAAAGGAGAAAGGGAAGATTTTTTTTATCTTTTTTGCATAAGTATTACATGATCCAAGGGTTTTGCAAGCATAGACATAAATGGATACCTCTTTTTAGGAGTGCAGTCCAAAGAGCTGCCCAGTACAGCCACCTAAGAGCCTTTTGGGTGACCTTAGGTGTAGGATGGGATGGATGGAAATTAAAGAATGCTATTCTAGATGGCAGAACATTTTTTCCCCTCCACATTTAAATTATATCCACTCAGGACTCTCTCAGCCTTCCTTTCTATGGGCCTTAAGGATCCTTTCTTTAAAGAGAAATTCAAATGCTGTCTGTTTCTGATGGGTAACCCTGCAAGTTGTTTTGCAGACGGGGAAACTGAGGCACAGGTGGGTCGGGAGGGGAAGAAGGGGCGCGGCCGGGGCCGGCATGGTCAGTGCCCATGGGCCGAGTGGCCGCAAAGGGACTGCGAGCCCACGTGCCCATCCCGCCGGAAGCGTGGTGTCTGGGCCCTCGCTGTCAGGCCTTCCCGCCAGAGCAGTAAATCTAGACTTGGAGACTTGTTAGGCAGAGAAGAAAGAATGGCTGGACAATTTCTTGAGGACTGTGGATGACTCACTTTGCCCTCATGCTGTAACTGCATTTTGTCCTGACCTAACATATGCTCTATGATAAGTGGTAAATTTCTAGGCCAGTTTCCTCCGGTATACAATGTGAGTTCCCAAGGAAACTGGGCAGGTGAAGACCTGTTTACTAAAGCTTAGTTACAATCACTTTAGAGACATTACTGTAAGATTTTTGAGATTGTGCAATGCAATCGTGATTCTTCTTGGACGGTGCTAGGTCTCAGAGAAAACAGTCTAGGAGGGAACTATTTATTTCCAAGGAGAGAAATAGAGAGAGAGAATGAATGGGCAGACCAGGGCCTCTAGCCACAGAAAAGGAACTCCAGATACATGCATCACTTTCTGCTTATGACTTTACCTGAGTACTGGGGAATTGAACCCCGGTTGTTAGGTTTTGCAGGTAAGCGTCTTACCTAATAAGCCATCTCTCCAGCCCCTTAAGGGAAGATTATAAGGCCATTGTGAACCACAGCCAGATATGCACAGATGTGGAATTAACTTGGCTGAAAAGAAATGAATTACAGTTGTGATGCCAGGTCATATTGATGACTGCAAGATATTTCTTCCTGAGGACTGTCCAATAAAGGAATGTAGGCTGGGCATTGTGGAGCATAACATTAAACCTAACACTCAGGAGGAAGAGGTAGAAGGATCTCTGTGAGTTTGAGGCCAGCCTGAGACTACATAGTGAAATCCAAGTCAGCCTGGAAGGCCCTACCTGCAAACAAACAAACAAACAAAAAAACGCAAAAACTTAACATTTTGCCGGGCACGGTGGTGCACACCTTTAATCCCAGCACTCGGGAGACAGACGTAGGAGGATTGCCGTGAGTTCGAGGCCACTCGGAGACTCCATAGTGAATTCCAGGTCAGCCTGGGCTAGAGTGAGACCCTACCTCAGAAAAAAAAAAAAGGAACATTTTTTCCAGGTTTCCCTTCTTGGCTTCTATGTGGCTATCTTCTCCTTGTATTTTGTAATTTTACATTGCTTCCTTGTTCAGAGTTCCTCACTTTTTAACCACATCAGTTATATTGGATTAAAACATATACAAATGATCACATTTTAATGTGATCAAACTATATAGAGTCCCCATTTCCACATATGTTTACAGATTGAAGGACTGGGGAGTAAAGGCTCCAATATAACCATATCCCATTTTTGAAGGACATAATTGGTCCCATAGTATGTTCATTCCAGAAACATTGAATATACTTCTTAGCTGTAGTTTTTAGATTTCTCCTTAAGGATTTCTTTCCTTTCTTGGGAAACGTGGATACTCAGAGGGGAGTTTTTGTTTTTGTTTTTTTTCAAGGTAGGGTCTCACTCTGGTTCAGGCTGACCTGGAATTCACTCTGTAGTCCAGGGTGGCCTCAAACTCAGGGTGATCCTCCTACCTCTGCCTCCCGAGTGCTGGGATTAAAGGCGTGCACCACCACGCCCAGCTGATTTTTTTTTTATATATATATAGCAGCACCAGTTTCCTGTTTATTAAAAAGGTTTTTGTTGTTGTTGTTTTGAGGTAGGATCTTTCTCTAGCCCAGGCTGGCCTGGAATTCACTATGTAGTCTCAGGCTGGTCTTAAACTCACAGTCTTCTCCTACCTCTGCTTCCCCATTGCTGGAATTAAAGGTGTGTGCCAGCATGCCTGGTAATTTTTAAAGAAAATAAGTTTCCAGACAAACTAAGATTTAAGAATCTCAGTGATTTCCACTGTGCTATAATTGTAAAGGAACACTTCAGGAATGCTTCTGGGCCTTTGTAGCTGGCCAACCTGAACAGAATTCATGCATGATTTCTTTTTTATAATATTTTATTTTTATTTATTTATTTGAGAGAAAGAGGGAGAGAGAGAGAGAGAGAGAGAGAGAGAAAGAGAGAGAGTGTGTGTGAATGGTCATGCCAGGATATTCAGCTACTGCAAATGAACTCCAGATGTATGTGCCGCCTTGGGCATATGGCTACTTGGGTCCTGGGGAATCTAACATGGGGTCTTTGGCATACAGGCAAATGCCTTAACTGCTAAACCATCTCTCCAGCGCATTATTTGTTTTATTTTACGTTTTATTTATTTATTTATTTGAGAGAGAGAGAGAGGGGCAGAAATAGGCAGGTAGGGAGAGAGAATGGTCACATGAGGGCCTCCAGTCCTATAAACGAACTCTAGATGCATGTGCCCCTTGTGCATCTGGCTTACGTGGGTTCTGGGGAATTGAACTGAGGTGCTTTGGCTTTGCAGGCAAGTGCCTTAACCACTAAGCCATCTCTTCAGCCCCCATGATTTCTTTGAAATATTTATTTATTTCATAGAAATACACTCACAGACAGAGACAGACACAGAGAGAGTGAGATAAACAGACCAGAACCTCTTGCCACTGCAAATGAACTACAGAAAACTGCACCACTTTGTACATCTAACTTTTTTTGCATATTGGGGAATAGAACCCAGCCTGTCAGAATTTGTTAGCAAGTGCCTTTAACTGCTGAGCCATTTATGCAGCCCCTCGTGTCATGATGTATTTTTATTTTATTTGTTTGAGAGGGAAAGAAAGAACAAGGCAGATAGAGAGAGAATGGGCACACCAGGGCCTCTAGCTACAGCAAATAAACTCCATACTCATTGGCCACCTTGTGTGTCTGGCTTACATGGGTCCTGGGGAATTGAACCTGAGTCCTTAGGCTTCCCAGGCAAGTTTCATAACTGCTAAGCCATCTCTCCAACCCTCATGTCATGATTTTAAAGGCTATCTTGAAGACACATTTCTTGCACTCAATAAAATGGAAGATACCTTCTTTCTTTCTTTTTTTTAAAAGGTAGGGTCTCATTCTAGCTCAGGTGATTCTCCTATCTCTGCCTCCCAAGTGCTGGGATTAAAGGCATGTGCCACCATGCCCAGTGGTACCTTCTTTCTTTCTTTTTTTTTTCTCCAGCACCTAGAGTTTTTATTCTTTTTTTTCAAATTTTTATTAACAACTTCCATGATTATAAAAAATATCCCATGGTTATACCCACCCTCCCCCCACTTTCCCCTTTGAAACTCCATTCTCCATCATATTGCCTCCCCTTCTCAGTGAGTCTCTCCTTTATTTTGATGTCATGATCTTTTCCTCCTCTTATGATGGTCTTGTGTAGGCAGTGGCAGACCCTGTGAGGTCATGGATATCCAGGCCATTTTGTGTCTGAAGGACCACATAGTATGGAGTCCTACCCTTCCTTTGGCTCTTACAGTCTTTCAGCCACCTCTTCTGCATTAGACCCTGAGCCTTGGATAGTGTGATAGAGATATTGCAGTACTGAGCACTGCAGTCACTTCTTGCTGGCACCATGATACCTTCTGAGTCGTCCCGAGGCCACTGCCATCTGAAAAGAGAAGATTCTCTACCAAAAGTGAGAGTAGTGTTAATAGAAGGGTATGAACATTAAGAGAAGTGCTCATTGGGCAGTTTGATAAGCATGGCATATACATTTAGCCAGACAGCAGCAGACATTACACCCCTGGGGCTCATGACTACCCCTGTTTTAAGTTTTCAGTGTCAGGGATGTATTCCCTCCCATAGAGTGGGCCTCCAGTCCAATTAGAGGGCAGTTGGTTCCCACCATGACAGACATGCCACTATTGCACCCGTTAGCTCATTTGGCCTGGCTGGCCAAATATAAGGCTTGCAGTGTCCACTGTTGAGTATCTTCACTGGTGATTTCTCTTTCTCCCATTGAACTGCATGCAGAATGGCTTTTTCCAGCTTTCTATCAGCTGGTCTACATGGAGGAGGTTATCAGCTCAGTTTCAGGATTTCTCAGTGTCCTTCCAGCCCACGTATGTGGAGACTTCAGCAATACAGTCTTACCATTGATTCCTGGTGGGAAGCCAAGGGGCTCAGCAATGGCCTATAATGTTTTGGAGGCATGAGGGCCCTTCCTGGCCAACAACTCACTGGAATGTATCCCATCCCTGGCACTGAAAATTTCCTATCAAGAATCTATGTTTCTTGAGTGTTCCATTGTCCTGAAAAGTAGGATTCCATATGATTTATTTATATTCTCTTACATTTTGATTAGTCCTCCCTCCACGTTTCCTTTACTCAACCTCTTCCCCTGACTTCACTTTGGGCCTGCTCACCCCCATTACTCTATTCTTCTACTTACATATATACAATACCATCCTATTAAGTATGCCCCTCCCTTCCTTTCTCTTCCCTTTCTATCTCTTTTCTATATTACTGGCTTCTGCTATTGAGTTCTTTCCTTCTCACAGAGAAGCCCAGTCATCTGTAGCTAGGGTCCACATATGAGAGAGAACATGCAACGCTTGGCTTTCTGGGCCTGGGTTACCTCTCTTACTATAATCCTTTCCAGATCCATTGATTTTCCTGCAAATTTCATAACTTCGTTTTTCTTTACCGCTGAGTAGAACTCCATTGTGCCATATTTTCGTTATCCACTCAGCAGTTGAGGGACATCTAGGCTGGTTCCATTTCCCAGCTATTGTGAATTGAGTGGCAATAAACATAGTAGAGCACATACTTCTAAGGAAATGAGATGAGTCCTTAGGATAAATGCCTAAGAGTGCTATAGCTGGGTCATATGGTAGATCAATTTTTAGCTGTCTTAGGCACCTCCACGCTGATTTCCACAATACCTGGACCAGATTGCATTCCCACCAACAGTGTAGAAGGGTTCCTTTTTTTCCCCACATCCTCACCAGCATTTATGGTCATTTTTTTTTTCATGATGGTAGCCAATCTGATAGGAGTGAGATGGAATCTCAATGTAGTTTTAATCTGTATTTCCCTGATGACTAAGGATGTATAACATTTTTTAAGATGCTTATATGCCATCCGTATTTCTTCTTTTGAGAACTCTCTATTCAGTTCCATAGTCCATTTTTTAATTGGCTTGTTTGATTTCTTATTATTTAATTTTTTGTGTTCTTTGTATATCCTAGATATTAATCCTCTATCAGATATATAGCTGCAAACATTTTCTCCCATTCTGTAAATTGTCTCTTTGCTTTATTCACAGTGTCCTTTGCAATACAAAATTTTTGTAATTTCATGAACTCCTAGTGGTTAATCTGTGGTTTTATTGCCTGAGCAATTGGGGTTATATTCAGGAACAAGGGGTGTTTTTCCACTTCCTAGTGTCTTCTGCAATTTCTCGCTTGAGTGTTTTAAAGTTCTCATTGTAGAGATTCTTTACTACCTTGGTTAGGTTTATTCCAAGATACTTTATTTTTTTTTTTTTGATGCAATTGTGATTGGGAGTGATTCTCTGATTTCCTCCGCTGTGTGTTTGTTGTTAGCATATATGAAGGCTACTGATTTCTGTGTATTTATTTTGTATCCTGGTACCTGGCTGTACGTTTTTATCAGCTCTAACAGTTTGATAGTACAGTCTTTAGGGTCCTTTACATATAGAATCATGTAATCTGCAAATAATCATAACTTGACCTCTTCCTTTCCAATTTGTATCCCTTTTATGCATGTCTCTTGCCTTATTGCTATGGCTAAGACTTCCAGAACTATATTAAATAAAAGTGGGGACAGTGGACACCCATGTCTTGTTCCTGATTTTAGTGGAAAAGCTTCCAGTTTTTCCCCATTTAGTAATATGTTGGCTGTAGGCTTATCATAAATAGCCTTTATTATATTGAGATATGTTCCTTCTATTCCCAGTCTCTGTAGGACTTTTATCGTAAAGGGATGTTGGAGTTTGTCGAATGCTTTCTCTGCGTCTAATGAGATGATCATGTAATTTTTGTCCTTCAACCCTTTAATATAATGTATAACATTTATAGATTTGCGTATGTTGAACCATCCCTGAATCTCTGGGATAAAGCCCACTTGGTCAGGGTGAATGATTTTTCTGATATATTCTTGTATTCTGTTTGCCAATATTTTGTTGAGAATTTTTGCATCTATGTTCATGAGGGAGATTGGTGTGTAATTTTCTTTTTTTGTTCTATCTTTGCCTGGTTTTGGTATCAGAATGATGCTGGCTTCATAGAAGGAGTTTGGCAGAATTCCTTCTTTTTCTATTTCATAGAAAAGCAATGGTGTTAGCTCTTCCCTGAAGGTCTGGTAAAATTCAGCAGTAAATCCATCTGGGCCTGGGCTTTTTTTAGTTGGGAGATTTTCGATAACTGTTCAGATCTCCCTGCTTGTTATAAGTTTATTTAAGTGATTAATCTCATCTTGATTTAATTTAGGTAGGTCATATAAATCAAGGAAATCATCCATTTCTTTCAGATTTTCATACTTTGTGGAGTATATGCTTTTATAATATGTCCCTATGATTTTTTGAATTTCTCTGGCATCTGTTGTGATGTTTCCTCTTTCATCTCTAATTTTATTAATTTGTGTCTCTTCTCTCTTTCTTTTGGTCAGATTTGCTAAGGGGTTATCAATCTTGTTTATCCTTTCAAGGAACCAGCTCTTTGCTTCATTAATTCTTTGGATTGTTTTTTTGGTTTCTATTTCATTAATTTCTGCCCTAATCTTTATTATTTCTTCCCATCTACTGATTTTTGGTTTGCCTTGTTCTTCTTTTTCCAAGGCTTTAAGGTGAAGCATTAGGTCATTTACTTGTGACCTTTCTAATTTCTTAATATAGGCACTTAAAGCTATAAATTTACCTCTTAGAACTGCCTTCATTGTGTCCCAGAGATTTTGGTATGTTGTGTTCTCATTATTTTTTGACTCTATAAATTTTTTGATTTCCTTCTTGATTTCTTCATTGACCCATTCATCATTTAGTAGTGTATTGTTTAGTTTCCATGATTTTCTGTATGCTCTGTAGCCTTTCTTGCTACTGATTTGTAGTTTGATTCCACTGTGGTCAGATAGAATGCAAGGAATTATTTCAATTTTCCTGAATTTGTTAAGATTTGCTTTGTGTCCTAATATATGGTCTATTTTAGAGAATGTTCCATGTGCTGCTGAAAAGAATGTATATTCTGCAGCACTTGGATGAAATGTCCTGTATATATCTGTTAGGTCCATTCCTTCTATGACCCCATTTAGTCCAGATGCCTCTCTGTTTATTTTTCCCGGGATGACCTGTCAATTAATGAGAGTGGAGTGTTAAAGTCACCCACTACCACTGTGTTTGGTGTTATCTGTGACCTTAGTTCTAACAGTGTTTGTTTGATGAATTTGGGAGCCCCCATGTTAGGTGCATATATGTTTAGGATTGCAATGTCCTCCTGTTGGAGTGTGCCCTTAATCAATATAAAGTGACCTTCCTTATCTTTCTTGACTAACGCTGGAGTGAAGACTGCCTTGTCAGATATTAGGATAGCAACCCCTGCTTGTTTTCTGGGTCCATTTCCTTGAAACACCGTTTTCCATCCTTTCACCCTAAGAATATGTCCATCCTTTGTAGAAAGGTGAGTTTCTTGGAGACAACAAATTGTAGGATCCTTCTTTTTAACCCAGTCTTCAAACCTATGTCTTTTGGTTGGGGCATTGAGGCCATTGATATTAAGAGATATTATTGAAAGGTGTGTATTTATGCTTGCCTTTTTTTGTGTGTGTGTGGTTCCGGTTCTACCTTTGCTCTTATGTTAAGTAGTATTTGAGTATTGCTTGTTGTTTTCCAGGTTCCTTATATGTGTGTTTTTCCTTCTCTTTGGCATGGAGGGTTCTGTCAAGTATTTTCTGTAGAGCTGGTTTTGTCTTCAAATACTCCTTTAGTCTGCTTTTGTCATGGAATGTCCTTATTTCTCCGTCTATTTGAATGGATAGTCTTGCAGGAGAAAGTAACCTTGGTTGACACTTGTTATCTTTCAGAATTTAGAATACATCACTCCAAGCCCTTCTGGCTATGAAAGTTTGTGTTGAGTAATCTGCTGTGATCCTGATAGGCTTGCCTTTGTAGGTAACTTGATTTTTCTCTCTAACTGCTTTCAACATTTTTTCTTTGGATTGTGTGTTTGGTAGTTTGATTATAATATGGCAAGGAGAGGTTCTTTCCAGGTTTTGTCTGGCTGGAGTTCTAAAGGCTTCCTGTATCTGCATTGGCACCTCTTTCCCAATTTGGGGGAAGTTTTCTTCTATGATTTTGTTGGAGATGCCTACTATGCCTTTTGATTGAAATTCTTCTCCTTCTTCTATGCCCTCAATTCTGATATTTGATCTTTTCATAGTGTCCCGAATATTATGAAATTCCCATTCATACTTTTCTATTAGTTTGTGTTTCTCTTTGTTGGATTGTATTAGATCTCTCAACTGTTCTTGTAGCTTAGATATTCTGTCCTCTCCTTCATCCATTCTACTGGTGAGATTTTCTACAGAGTTTTTTATTTCATTAGCTGTGTTCTTCATTGCTTGTAATTCTGACTGGTTTTTCTTTATTATTTCTATTTACTTATTTATGTTTTGTATTGATTTCTTTATTTAGTTAAATTGGTGTCCTGTGTCTTCTCTGATTCCTTTGATTTCTTCTTTGAGTTCATTGAACATATTTACAATCATTCTTTTGAAATCTTTCTCAGGCATTTCCTCTAATTCGTTCTCACTGGAGGTCATTTCTGATGCATTGATACTTTTTGGTGGATTTATATTGCCTTGGTTTTTGGTGTTTCTTGTGTTATAATGTACATATTTTTGCATCTTGGATTAATTTACTGCTTAGATTTTCCAGTTAGCTGGTTATTCTTATCTGTATCAATTGATCTGATGTTGTATATCTTCAATGTCGGAGATTAAGATGTTAGGTGTGCCTCTTACCACTCTCAGAGTATCTAGACACGTGTTCCTAGGGGTTGAGTTTGCCTGCTATGGGAGTATTCAAGTAGGCTGAGTGGAATAAAATACAGGTATATTCTAAAATTTAACTAAACCCAATTGGGGTTATATTCAGAAAGCCTTTGCCAAGACCAAAATGTTGAAGGGTTTCCCCTACTCTTTCCTCTAGCAGTTTCAGAGTTTCAGATCTGATGTTAAGGTATTTAATCAATTTGGGCTTAATTCTTGTGCATGGAGAGAAGAATCTATTTTCATCTTTCTACAGATAAATATCCAGTTTTCCCAGCACCATTTGCTGAAGAGGCTGTGTTTTCTCCAATGAGTGTTTCTGGAATTTTTATCGAATAGCTGGTGGCTATTGCTACCTGGACTTACATTGGTGTCCTCTATTATGTTCCATTGATCTACGTGTCTGCTTTTGTGCCAGTACCATGCTGTTTTTGTTACTATGGCTCTGTAGTATAGGTTAAAATCAGGTATGGTGTTACCACCAGCCTTACTTTTCTTGCTCAGTATTATTTTAGATATCCGAGGTTCTTTATGATTACAAATGAATTTTTGGATTGGTTTTTCTATTTCTGTGAAATAGAAAATTGTAATTTTGAATGGGATTGCATTAAATGTGTAGATTGCTTTTGGTAAGATTGCCCTTTTCACAATTTTAATACTTCCGATCCAGGAACAAGGGATGTTTTTCCATTTCCTCGTGTCTTCTGCAATTTCTTGCTTGAGTGTTTTAATGTTTTCGTTGTAGAGATACACTACATCCTTGGTTAGGTTTATACCAAGGTACTTTATTTTCTTTGATGCAATTGTGAATGGAAGTGATTCTCTGATTTCATCCTCTGTATGTTTGTTGTTAGCATATTGGTTACTGATTTCTGTGTATTTATTTTGTATCCTGCTACATGTATGTAGGTATTTATCAGGTCTAACAGTTTGCTGGTAGAGTCTTTAGGGTCCTTTATATATAGAAACATGTCATCTGCAAATAATGATAACTTGATCTCTTCCTTTGCAATTTGTATCCCTTTTATGTGTGTCTCTTGCCTTATAGCTGTGGCCAAGACTTCCAGTACTATATTATATGAAAGGGGGACAGTGGACACACTTGTCTTCTTCCTGATTTTAGAGCAAAGCTTCCAGTTTTTCCCTATTTAGTAATATGTTGGCTGTAGGCTAGTCATAAATAGCCTTTATTAGATTGAGATATGTTCCTTCTATTGCTAGTGTCTGTAGGACTTTTATCATGAAAGGATGCTGGATTTTTATGAAATGCTTTCTCTGCATCTAATGAGATGATCATGTGATTTTTGTCCTTCAATCCATTTATATAATGTATTACATATATCAATTTGCATATGTTGAACCATCCCTGCATCTGTGGGATAAAGTCTACTTGGTCAGGGTGAATGATCTTTCTGATATATTCTTGTATTCTGTTTGCCAGTATTTTGTTGAGAATTTTTGCATCCATGTTAATGAGGGATATTGTTTGTAATTTTCTTTCTTTCTTTCTTTTTTTTTTTTTTTTTGTTCTATCTTTGCCTGGTTTTGGAATCAGGGTGATGCTGGCTTCATAGAAGGAATTTGGTAGGATTCCTTCTTTTTCTATTTTATGGAAAAGCTTAAGAATCAATGGTATTAGTTGTTCCCTGAAGGTCTGGTAAAATTCAGCAGTGAATCCATCTGGGCCTGGCTTTTTTTTTAATTAGGAGATTTTTGATAACTCCTTGGATCTCCATACTTCTTATAGGTCTATTTAAGTGATTAATCTCATCTTGATTTCAGTTAGGTAGGTCATATATGTCAAGGAAATCATCCATTTCTTTCAGATTTTCGTACTTAGTGTAGTACATATTTTTATACAATGTCCCTATGAATTTTTGAGTTCTCTGTATTTGTTGTTATGTTGCCTTTTTCAACTCTAATTTTATTAATTTGTGTCTCTTCTCTCTTTCTTTTGGTCAGATTTGCTAAAGGTTTGTCAATCTTGTTTATCCTTTCAAAGAACCAACTCTTTGTTTCATTGATTCTTTGGATTGTTTTTGATTTCTATTTTATTAACTTCTGCCCTAATCTTTATTATTTCTTCCCATCTACTGTTTTTTGGTTTGCCTTGCTCTTCTTTTTTCCAAGACTTTAAGGGGAAGCATTAGGTTATTTACTTGCGACCTTTCTAATTTCTTAAAATAGACACTTGAAGCTATAAATTTACCTCTTAGAACTGCCTACATTGTGTCTCAGAGATTTTAGTATGTTGTGTTCTCATTATTTTTTGACTCTATAAATTTTTTGATTTCCTTCTTGACTTCTTCATTGACCCATTCGTAATTTAGTAGTGTATTGTTTAGTTTCCATGATTTTGTGTATGCTGTATAGCTTTTCTTGCTATTGATTTGTAGTTTGATTCCATTGTGGTCAGATAGAATGGAAGGAAATATTTCAATTTTCCTGTATTTGCTAAGATTTGCTTTGTGTCCTAATATATGGTCTATTTTAGAGAATGTTCCATGTGCTGCTGAAAAGAATGTATATTCTGCAGCATTTGGATGAAATGTCCTGTATATACCTGTTAGGTCCATTCCTTCTATGACCTCATTTAGTCCAGATGCCTCTCTGTTTATTTTTTCCGGGATGATCTGTCAATTGATGAGAGTGGGGTGTTGAATTCACCCTCTACTGCTGTGTTTGGTGTTATCTGTGACCTTTGTTCTAATAACATTTGTCTGATGAATTTGGGAGCCTCCATGTTAGGTGCATAAATGTTTAGGGTTGTAATGTCCTCCTGTTGGAGTGTGCCTTTAATCAATATAAAGTGACCTTCCTTATCTTTCTTGACTAACATTGGTCTGAAGTCTACCTTGTCAGATATTAGGATAGCAACCCCTGATTGTTTTCTAGGCCGATTTGCTTGAAACACCGTTTTTCAACCTTTCACCCTAAGATAGTGTCCATCCTTTGTAGTAAGGTGGGTTTCTTGGAGACAACAAATTGAAGTATCCTGCTTTTTAACCCAGTCTGCAAACCTATGTCTTTTGGTTGGGGCATTAAGGCCATTGATATGAAGAGATATATTGAAAGGTGTTTATTTACTTTTGCCATTTTTTTGTAGTTCTCCCAGTTTTACCTTTGCTGTCTTGTGTTAACTAGTATTTGAATGTTGTTTGTTTTTTCCAGGTTCCTTATATGTGTGTTTTTCTTTCTCTTCAGCATGGAGGATTCTTTCAAGTATTTTCTGTAGAACTGGTTTTGTCTTCAAATACCCCTTTAGCCTGCTTTTTTCGTGGAATGTCCTTATTTCTTCATCTATTTGAATGGATAGCTTTGCAGGATAAAGTATCCTTGGTTGACAGTTGTTATCTTACAGAACTTGGAACAGCTCACTCTAAGCCCTTCTGGCTTTTAAAATTTGTGTTGAGTAATCTGCTGTAATCCTGATGGGCTTTCCTTTGTAGGTAACTTGATTTTTCTCTCTAACTGCTTTCAACATTTTTTCTTTGGATTGTGTGTTTGGTAGTTTGATTATAATATGACAAGGAGAGGTTCTTTCCAGGTTTTGTCTCGCTGGAGTTCTAAAGGCTTCCTGTATCTGCATTGGCACCTCTTTCCTAAATTGGGGGAAGTTTTCTTCTATGATTTTGTTGAAGATGCCTACTATGCATTTGGAATGAAATTCTTCTCCTTTTACTATGCCCTGAATTGTTATTTTTGTATTTTTCATAGTCTTCTAAATATCTTGAAATTCCCATTCATACTTTTCTATTAGTTTGTCTTTTTCTTTTTTGGATTGTATTAGATCTTCCACCTGGTCTTCTAGCTTAGATATTTTGTCCTCTCCTTCATCCATTCCACTGGTGAGATTTTCTACAGAGTTTTTTTATTTCATTAACTGTGTTCTTCATTGCTAGTAATTCTGACTGGTTTTTCTTTATTATTTCTATTATTTATGTCTTGTATTGACTTGTTTATTTCCTTAAATTGGTGTCCTGTGTCTTCTTTGATTCCTCTGATTTCCTCTTTGATTCCTTTGATTTCTTCTTTGACTTCTTTGAACATATTTACAATCATTCTTTTGAAATCTTTCTCAGGAATTTCCTCTAACTCGTTCTCACTGAAGGGCATTTTTGATGCATTAAAATTTTTTGTGGATTTATATTGTCTTGGCTTTTAGTGTTTCTTGTGGTATAATGTATATTTTTTCTTTTCATCTTGGATTAAGTTAATGCTTGGATTTTCTAGCTAGCTGGGTATTCTTAGCCGTATCAATCGATCTGATGTTGTATATCTTCAGGGTAGGAGCTTATGGTGTTATGTGTGGCTCTTAATACTCTCAGAGTATCTACAAAGTTGTTCCTAGGGGTTGGGTTTGCCTGCTATGGGAGTATTCAAGTAGGTTGAGTGGAACAAAATACAGATAGTTTCTAAAATTTAACTAAACAATGTACACATTCAATGAAAAACAGCACTGAGTATTTATGCAAGAGTAGGTATTATAACAACCAGATCCTCTATCAACAAATAGGTTAAGATTTCTGGTCTGTTGCGTGTTCCAAGTCAGCTTGTGACCAAATGAGACCCTTCCCTATTGCATTCCCAGTTACCTTTTTGGATGATTTTGGTCTCAGTTATGCTGTGCTCTGCTTGCTTCCCTCTTTGGTGACCTGTGGGTTCAAGTGTGCTGGCTGGATTGCTGGACCACTGTTCTGTTTTCTGGAGCTGGGCACTGGCTTTTCCTGTGAGGCAAGCTGAGCCTGGCAGCTCTGGCCCCACAGACCTGGCACTGCTGCTGCTGGAGCTGCCACTGCTGGAGCCTCTGCTGCCGCCGCTGCTGCTGCCGCTGCTGTTGCTGCTGCTGCTGGAGATGGAGCTGCTGCTGCTGCTGCTGCTGCTTCTGCTGCCACTGCCGGAGCCAGCAATGCCAATGTCCACTTCCTTTGCCGGAGCAGCTGCTGCAAGAGCCTAAGCCACTGCTGCTGGAGCTGGAGCCAGAGCCGCCACTGCTGGAGCCAGTTATGCCTGCCTGTGTGGGCTCTGGATGCTCTGGATCTCTCCTACTTCTCTGCTGCAATTTTAATTTCTTATACACCTCACTTTTTAGTAAGTGTGTATTTTGCTGGGTATTCTTCGGCTTTTTCTCTCCTAGGCTGCTTTGGTGTGGTTCCTAAGCCACTATCTTAACCGGAAGTCCCTGTTGATTTATTTTTAGAGAGAGAGAGATTTGTAGAAAGAAAATGGGCACACCTGGGCCTCTAGCCACTGCAAATGAACTCCGTGTGCATGCGCCACCATGTGCATCTGGCTTATGTGGGTCCTGGGGAATTGAAGCTGGGTCCTTTGGCTTTGCAGGCAAGTGCCTTAACTGCTAGGCTATCTCTCCAGCCTTCTGAGGTAATTTTCAACCTCCCAAAATAAATGGTAAGTTTGACTCAAAGCTCTGATAATTTCAATCCATATCCAATTGTTCTTGTTGGTGTGGACTTGTGTCACCACAGACACTATAGCAGGCACATGCAGAGGAGCAATACTGCTCACCTCAAGCCCAGGAGCTAAAGAGAGGAAGAGGTCTAGAGAGATGAGTTAGTAGTTAAGGTGCTTGCCTGAAAATTCTAAGGACCCAGGCTCAATTCCCCAGTACCCATGTAAGCCAGATGCACAAGGTGGTACATGTGTCTGGAGTCTGACTGCAGTGGCTGAAAGCTCTGGTGCACCTGCTTTGTCTCTCTCTCTCTCTCTCTCTCTCTCTCCTGCATAAATAAATAAATAAAGTATTTTTTAAAGTGAGAGAGGAATTGACAACATTTCAAAATCATCTCCAAAGACAGACTCTCCAGAACTCACTAAGACCTTCCCTGTTAAAAGATTCCACCACCAGGAAGCATTACTCTGGGGACAGCCCTTTAAGACATTGGCCTTTGTGGACATTTATAATGTAAACTATAGCAGATGTCTTCGGTAGTGTCAAACAAATGAGTGAAAAAAATACAACCTATATCAGGTGGGCCAGAGCTCCTTGCTGTCGATGTGGGCTATGTGTGTGTGCGGGGGGGGGGGGGGCAGAAAGTGGTGCACTGCAAGTGAACTCCAGATAGATGCACCACTTTGTGTGATCTGACTTTATGTGAGTATAGGTGAATTGGTCCCAGGACAGCAGGTCTTACAAGCAAGTGCCTTTAACTTCTGAGCCATCTCCACAACCCCAGTTTGTTTGTTTTCTTGCTTTGGTTTTTCGAGGTAGGGCCTCATTCTAGTCTATGCTGACCTGGAATTGACTATGTAGTCTCAGGGTTGCCTCAAAATCATGGTGATCATCCCACCTCTGGCTCCCAAGTACTGGAATTAAAAGCATGCGCCACCATGCCCAGCCAGTTCTTTTTTTTTTCCTTAAAAGTGAAAAGTGGGCATTGGACCTGGAGAGATGGCTTAACAGTGAAGGCACTTCCCTGTGGATCCTTTAATCCCAGGCCTTGGAAGTCTAAGGTAGGAGGATCATGGTGAGTTGGAGGGCACCCTGTGACTCCATAGTGAATTCCAGGTCAGCCTGGCCTAGAGAGCAAGACTCTACCTTGAAATACAAAACAAAAACAAAAACAGATGGAAACACAAGAAGTAACTCCACTCATAAATGAAAGGGAGGCACTGAGTGTTAATTTTCCATGGGTTTTGATTTTCCTCAAGGTGAGAGTTGTGAAGAGTCCTTGCCTAGTTCATCAGTGTTGCAAGGACATCCTGCCTGGGTCCTTGCTTCACCCTGCCTGTTGACAAAGAGAATGAATTCCTTGGGGCTGTTTGGACTGGCTGGGATGTGTAACTTGCTTGGAAAACACTGCCAGGGCTTAAGGTGCATGTACTTGTGGACCAGCCATTCTAAACATCCCACTTGCTATTTACAGTCTACATGGAATCCCATTACTTCCTGATAGAGATAGGAAACCGCCATCCCATTTTCGCCCCATGGTGCTAAAACCCCTATTTTTTGGGTGCACACATGCCCTATTTCCTTCCTGTACAGGGTAACATGCAAAATGCATTGTGATGAGAAAGACTCTAAGTGGCTCATGTGTGTGTGTGTGTGTGTGTGTGTGTTTTGTATGTGTATGTTTTGTTTTCTGGGTTACAGAGTCAGCGAGTAAATTGATTGCAGTGAAACATTTAGAGCTGGTACACAAAGCTCCTCCAGAAAGTCTGGCTTATCTCTGATTGGTATCTGAAACATTTGGGGCATGGAGGAATGCCAGGCAACAAGACACATGCCACCTAATAGTTTTTCCATGATGGTTGCCTGCTTCCATGACATGGTGATGAGTTTCTGGCCAGTGATGGTCTGATAAAGCTGCCTTGACTGCCCAAAGATTATTCACACACCAGGAGCTTTTGGCTGGCCTGGTGTCCAAAGTGATGATGTGACATGGTATTTGAGATCCTGGAAGGAAAGGTGCAGTGTGTGTCTCAGTCTCCTAGGGAGCAGCCTGGTCTGGCAGCCACTCAACACTGGCAAATTGGACGACTATTACTAGTTTCTGTTTATCTGCCATAAAGATCCCAAGATAGGACACAAAGTACCTTCTGGAGCTATTGATGCTAGCTAATCTTGTCCAAAGAATTCCTCGGGGTTTCTGTTTCTTCTTTGAAGAACAACACTGAGGTAGCTGGTGAGGTGAGAATTAATCAGAGGGAAGTGCTGTGTCTGAGCTGTGGGGAGATAGTTTTCACCTCTTCCCCTCAAGTGGGATGCTAATGGATAGTTTCTACATTGTTATCAGTGGTCTTACATTAAAAGAAATAGAACCATTTATCTAGTAAGTTTTCATGTACTCTTGTCCTGAAACAAGGTGATCTTTAGGGAAACAAAGCAATTGTCACCTTCTCTTTCGATTAAGATGAAAGCAATTTCTTTCTCTCAGGATTAAAATAGTGGCTTCAAGCCTGGCATGGTGATACATGCCTTTAATCCCAGCACTAGGGAGGCAGAGGAAGGAGAATTGCTGTGAGTTCAAGGCTACCTTGAGACTATGCAGTGAATGCCAGGTCAGCCTGGGCTAGAATAAAACCTTGCCTTGAAAAACAAACAAACATACAAACAAAAGTAGTTCTAAAAGTGCTTAGGCTTTGCAGGCAAGTACCTTAACCACTAAGCCACCTCTCCAGCCCTCATGTGGTATTTTAAATTCTGTCAAGGGGTGAGTGTGATGTTTGCCTTTCTAATATTCCCAGGGAAAAAGGAGGTTTGGTCTGTCCTTCAATGACCTTTTGGCCTAATGTCTGCCAAGGCACCTATTATCACTTTCTTTAATTTTTAGTTTTTATGTTTTTATTTATTTGTCTGTGAGACAGACAATGAGTGTGTCGTGGCCTCTTAATGCTACATATGAACTCCAGATTCATGTGCCACTTTGCGTATCTGGCTTTATGTGGGTACCTTGGAATCGAACTTTGACCATCAGGCTTTGCAAGCAAATGCCTTTAACTTCGGAGTTCCCATGCCTTGCTTTTTACATAAGTGCTGGGAATTGACCTCAGGTCCTCATGCCTACATAGCAAGCACTCTTACTCATGAGCCACTTTGCCAGTCCCTGTGTTGCAGTTTTTAAAAGTCCAGATTACATTAACAACAAAACACATGCAGGTCTTATTTGGTTAAGAACCCAAAACTGTGTTTTGATGAACATGAGGACTGTAGTAGTTCCAGCTTAAGCAGGGGACATATATTCCAAGTCTCCAAGTGGATATCTGTAACCTTATAATATACTGTTTTCTTCCTATGTACAAAGACATCATCATCATCATCATTACTATTATTATTATTATTATTATTATTATTATTTTGGTTATTAGAGGTAGAGTCTCACTGTACTCCAGGCTGACCTGAAATTCATTATGTAGACTTAGGCTGGCCTTGAATTCATGGTGATCCTCCTATCTCTGCCTCCTGAGTACTGGGATTAAAGGCATGTACCACCACACCCTACTACAAAGACTTATAATATTTGATTTATGACATACACACAGCTGGATCACCAGCAATGAAGAATCATGACATTGGGCTGGAGAGATGGTTTAGCAGTTAAGGTGCTTGCCTAAAAGCCTAAGGACTCATGTTAAACTCTCCAGGTCTCATGTAAGCCATACACACAATGATGAAAGTGTGCAAAGTCACACATGTGCACTAAGAGTTGCATGCTTCTGGAGTTCAATTGAAGTAGCTGGAGGCCCTGGTATGCCAATTCTCTCTCACACTCTTGCATTTAAAAAGGCAGTCTATTGGGCTTGACTAAAAAAAAAAATGAAAGAAAAATTTCTAGTAACAATCTATGGCTCCTGTATATTCCATTATCCAAAAAAGTAGGTTTCCATATGAGTTATTTATATCCTCTTAGGTTTTGATTAGCCTCCCTCCATCTTCCCTTTACTCAATCTCTTCCACTGACCTCACTTAGGCCTTTCCACCCCGATTTTCAGTACTAGGGAAGGGATACATTCCAGTGAGTTGTTGGCCAGTATGTCCCTGATGTCCGCAAAACATTGCAGGCCATTGCCAAGGCCCTTGGTTTTCCACCTGGAAGAAATGGTAAGATCCTATTGCTGAAGACTGCACATACTTGGGCTGCAAGATCACTGAGAAATCCTGCTGGAGCTCAGCTGAAAACCTACTCATGTGCAGCAGCTGACAGAAAGCTGGAAAAAGCCACACTGCATGCAGCTCAATGGGGAAGAGAGAAATCAACAGTAAAGACACTCCACAGTGGACACTGAAAGCCTTATATTTGGCCAAACAGGCCCAGTGAGCTAATGGGTGCAATAGTGGCACATCTGTTATGGGGGAATCCAAGTACCCTCTAATTGGACTGGAGGCCCACTCCATGGGGGGAATACATCCCTGATACTGAAAACTTACAACAGGGGTAGTCATGAGCCCAAGGGGTGTAGCATCTGCTGCTGTCTGGCTAAATGTATGTACTATGCTCACCAAACTGCCCAGTAACCACTTAATTTTCATACGTATATATTAATGCTATTCTCACTTTTGGTAGAGAACCTTCTCTTTTCAGATGGCATGTGACCTTGGGATGACTCAGAAGGTATCATGGCACTAGGAAGAAGTGACAGGAGTGCTCAGCACTGAAACACCTCTATCACACCTTCCAAGGGTCAGGGTCCATTGCGGAAGAGGTGGCAGAAAGAATGTAAGGGCCAAAGGAAGGGTAGGACTCCTTACAATGTGCTCCCTCCAGACACAAAATGGCCTGGATATCCATGACCTCACAGTGCCGGACACTACCTACACAAGACCATCATAATAGGAGGAAAAGATGATGACATCAAAATGCAAGAGAGACTGATTGAGAGGGGGAGGGGATATGATGGAGAATGGAGTTTCAAAGGGAAAGTGTGGGGAGGGAGGGCATTACCATGGGATATTGTTTACAATCATGGAAGTTGTTAATAAAAAAAAAAATCAAGAGATGGGCTGGAGAGATGGCTTAGTGGTTAAGTGCTTGCCAGTGAAGCCTAAGGACCCCAGTTCGAGGCTCAATTCCCCAGGACCCACATTAGCCAGATGCACAAGGGGGTGCACGCGTCTGGAGTTCGTTTGCAGTGGCTGGAAGCCCTGGCACGCCCATTCTCTCTCTCTCTCTCTCTTTCTGCCTCTTTCTCTTTCTCTATCACTCTCAAATAAATAAAAATGAACAAAAAAATTTTTTAGAAATCAAGAGAGAAAAAAATAAGGGCTGGAGAGATGGCTTAATGATTAAGGTGTTTGCTCATTAAACTGCCCAGTAAGGACTTCTTTTAATGTTCATACTCATATATTAATGTTACTCTCACAGTTTTATTAGAGAACTTTCTCTTTTCAGATGGCACTGACCTTGGCATGACCCAGAAGGCATCCTGGTGTTGAGAAGAAGTAACAGGGGAGTGCTCAGCACTGAAATATCTCTATCACACCTTCCAAGGCTCAGGGTCCATTGCAGAAGAGGTGGCAGAAAGAATGTCAGAGCCAAAGGAAGGGTAGGACTCCTTACAATATGCTCCTCCAGACAAAAAATGGCCTTGATATTCATGACCTCACAGCACCTGACACTACCTACACAAGACCATCATAATAGGAGGAAAAGATGATGGCATCAAAATAAAAGAGAGACTGATTGAGAGGGGGAGGGGATATGATGGAGAATGGAGCTTCAAAGGGGAAAGCGGGGGGGGGGAGGGTATTACCATGGGATATTTTTTACAATCATGGAAGTTGTTAATTATAAAAAATAAAAAAATATATTAAAAAAGAATCATGGAATAGAACAATTATAAGAGTGCACTTCAGGGTTAAGAAGATGGCTTGGTAGGTAACAGAGTTGCTGCTTGACCATGAGGACCTGAGTTTGGATCCCCAGTATCCACATAGATGCCAGGCACATTGGTGTGTGCCAGTAATCCCAGCATAAGAGAGATACACAAGACATATCCCTGAGGCTTTCAATGGATCATTTAGTTGAGTTGTTGAGCTCTAGGTTCAGAGAAAGACCCTGCCTCAAAGAAACAGGGAAAGTTGGCAGGAGAGAAGGTCCAGCAGTTAAGGCATTTGCCAGCAAAGCCAAAGTACATGGGTTTGATTCCCCAATACCTACATAAAGAATTATGCACAAGGTGGCACATGCATCTGGAGTTCGTTTGAAGTGGCTGGAGGCCCTGGTGCACCCATTCTCTTTCTCTCAAATAAATAAATAAATAAATAAATAAAATATTAAAAAAGAAATGGGAAGGCACTCGACATTCACTCTGGCCCTCCACCACATACATGCACACAATGCATGGATATCTGTACACACACATGCATGAACACATATACATGCATCCATACCCCCACATGTGCACACCACACACACAAAGGATCTAACCTAGTCAAAAACACATGGATCTATTCTGTTTCTTGGAAGTTGTCAAGACAAATACTGGTATTTGCAGCCCAAGGTTGTCTATCACTACAACCACAGAAAGTGACAACATGGATCATGATTGAGCAGCTACTATACATCTAGGCCCAGGTTTCTCAGTGTTCATACTATGGATATTTGCAGGTGGATAATAAATTCTCCTTTGTGTGCATTTTGACATATTTGCATTGCTGGATGTTAATATACACTGCTGCCTTCCTACTGGGACACATCAAAATGCCTTCAGGCTGATGTTCCTTGTAAGGCAAAGTGCCTACTGGCTGGTTACCACTGGCTAGAAATAGTTGGTCACAGTAAGTGATGGAAATATTAGAGTAGGGGCGTTCACTGTAACACAATTGACAGTGAAGGTCCCTACTACACTGTGTTGTCAAGAATCAACCTCTGCATTAGAGGTTACTTACCAGTATCAAGGTCTCCAATGATATATACAAAATACACTCTTTTGCTTAAGTTGCATGTGCATGTGTGTGTGGTAAGCATATGTGTGTGCACAGATGTGTGTAGGTGCCAATACACATGTGTGCATATGGATAGCAGGGGTTGACCTTGGGTGTCTTATTTGATTGCCACATGAGGTTTCTGACTTGAACCCAGTGCTCACAGATGCTGCTGGCTCAGTTAGCCAGTTTGCCCTGGGGATCCTCCTGTCTCCTCTCCCCAGTGCTGGGATTACAGGCATATTTACACAGGGGATCTGGAGCTCAACTCAAGTACTCACACTTGCATGGCCAACACTGTATCCCTCAAACCATCTCCCCAGCCCCAATCCACTCATTTTTTAGAGAAGTTATTTAATTATTTTCAAACATAGAGGGATTGAGAAACAGAAAATCCCAGATGCCTGTGCCACTTTGTGCACCTGGCATATGTGGGTACTGGGGAATTGATCCTGAGTCCTTAGGCTTTGCAGGCAAGCACCTTAACTGCTGAACCATCTCTCCATCCCTGAACTCATTTTTACCACAAACTATTAGCCAGGAGAAAATAGGTCTCCAACCTGTGGCAGAGGAGAGGATAGTATAAAGGTCTTGGTATTAGGAAATTTTCTATTCACTGGATGTGACAACCAAAACTATCTCCAGCCATCACCAAGGTTCCCAAAGGGAAGAAGGGGGGGGGGGTGACAAAGTGTGATCTGTTGAAAACTACTGAGTTAAACTTGTGTGTTATATATGGTCACATTTCTGTCCCTTTGTGTGCTAATTAATATTTTATAGAAATCAATTTCTCCTATTTCAAATTCAATTGATTATCTGGCCTTTTCTGCCTTGTAATTTGAGCATTCTCATTTTTGTTCAAAAAAATTAATTAATTAATTAATTAAGACAGAGAGATAGAATAGGAGCACCAGGGCCTCCAGCCACTGCAAACAAACACCAGACATGTGTGCTGCCTTATGCATTTGGCTTATTTGGGTATTGGGGAATTGAACCTGGGTCCTTAGGCTTTGAAGACAAGTGCTTTCACCTCTAATCCATCTCTCCAGCCCATGTAGGCACTCTTGACATCTATCTTATAGGTAGGAAAACCAAACCCAAGCATGGATAGATAGAATCAGGGAGCAAAGTTTTGTTTCTAACCTACCATACTTCCAAATGTCATGTAAATGACTCACCCAGAGGGTGCTGAAGCCATTGGCTTCCTTTGGCATATTGGGTCACATCAAATAATTTAAATGTTACTAGGTAGTATCACCACAGTTAGGAATATGGAATGGCTTCCAGGAACTCTGCCTCTTGCAAATGTGTCTGGCTGACAAGTGATTGCGTTCATTTCGGCGGTTAGAGTCAGAGGTGCATAGAACACATAGGTTGGAAGACTTAGAAAGTCTTTACTTGGAAGGGCAGATGGTGAGTGCTACTTTGCTCAGGGCTAAAAAGGGATTCTTTTATTTATTTGTTGTTTGTTTTTGTTACTTTGTGGTAACTCTCCCTCTAGCTTAGTCTGACCTGGGGTTGCTGAGATTTCCATGGAACCCATGGCCACAGACACCTTAGGCAAATGTTCTACAGCTCAATTCCCCACCCCTCACAGGAGGACTTTACCCAGGTTCTTTAATACTGACCTATATCCTTGTCCTTGGGTCTCACTATGCATCCCAGATTGGCCTTGAACTTGTCATCTTCATGTTCAGCCTCATGAGCACCTGGGATGAAAGATCTGAACCACCAGGCCTTGTTATCGATGCCCTGCCATATTCAATGACATCTACCCAACACTTTCCAGACTGAAAGACACCATTTGAGGTCAAAGGCATCATAGAAAACCCTTCCCATGATGAAGCCCATTAGATCTTGGCTCCTCACAGATTTGGAACATGAGTACTAGGATCTTTTTTAATCAAAATAGAAACTGAGGCCAAAGATGACTAAATGATGTACCTGTCAAAAGATGTAGCAGGATAGGACCTGCTCCCATGGGGTCAAGAGAGTATTTGCTACCAGCTACCAGAGCTGCCAGGAATAGGAACTACATCAGGTCCTGAATGGAGGAGACTGATGTCACCTGGAACTATGGGGGAATTTTGAGGGGTTAAACAGGCTCAGTGACAAAGATACGCTCAGAGAGCTGAGCCACACCCCATGCACTTAGGGTATCATTTAGTGCCAGGCATACAAGGTCTCACCAAGGCCCTATGCACATTTTCCATTACTTATGTTACTGTGAGAAAGTCAAAATTTCTAGGTCCCCAAGCTGGGGACTTTGCACAGATTCTGTTTTATCCAGAGTCTTCTTTGTGGCTGCTATAACCAGCAGCCACATTTTTCAGGTCCTATACCCCTAGGAAGTACATTCTCTTCCCCAAATGGATGCCCTACAGATGGATTTCTTTCTCACTCTTGCCCCATGTTACTGAGAGATGAGTTGGCCTAGGCAATTTTCAAGGGGGTGTCCCAGGTTTCAAAGATGCAGGTGGGAACCTCATACACTGACTGGGTGATTCTAGATTGAAATGCTCTTGGAATTCTGTCTATAGGCCCAGAAGTCAGCTTCAGAGCCTTTGATACTGTTATAGAAGCGGAAGTAGACATGTCCACCTCCACAAAAGCTCCACCTGCCTTCTCCCACACCCCTATAGGGGGAGGCTGTGACAGGCTGTGGATCCACCCTCAAAACCTGAGCAGAAACATCAATGACCTTGGTGACCAGCCTGTCCCTGGATGGGGAGGGAACATCTCATCACCCGGGGTCACCAAAAGCCCAGTGATGCTTGGAAGGGATGACTTGAGCCTAGCTCAGGTGTTGATCCAGCCACTAGGGTTCAAAGCAGGCTTACACTTGGCTCTCTGCTTCTCTACTCCACTAGAACATTCTCCCATGTTCACTTAAGATAGGCCACTGCCACAGGACTTGACCTCCATGGTTAGTCCAAGAGCCTGCACTACAGCTAGCTATGGCTATGTCCCATTCAGACATCCCAAGCTAACCTAGTCATTCCTTTTCCCAGTCCTGCCTTCACCCATTCTGCTAACAACTGGCTTTGTTCTCTCCCCTCAGCCTGGCTCTCATCAACAACTCTGTCTCTATGCTGACCTGTTGTTCCCTCTCCTTCTCAGTACCCATGAGCCTCCTGGAGACTGCAGCCTTCCCCTCCCCCACCTTTCTTCCTCTCAGTTATCCTCTCTTTCCCAATTCCTACTTCACTAGAGTGTTTGCTAGAATCCTCAAGTGAGGGGATGAGAGTGTCTCAGTAGCAGAGCACCTGCTTAGACTCCCCTAGTGAGACATTGTGGACATGGCTCAGCAGTAGATCTCTTGCTTAGAATCTATCCATGAGGGGCTGAGGGTATGTCTCAGCCTGCTTAGAATAACCCAGTGAGGGGCTGGGGCATGGTAGAGTACTTAGCTATTTGTGCAAGGCACTTGGTCCTATGCTCAACACAAGAAGAATACCAGATGCAGAATGAGGAAGAAGATTCTGATGTCCACCACGGGCCTTAATACCCATTATCTTCCTTGTATTATTGGGTACACTGAGGCTCAGAGAGAGGAAGGTGCTTGTCCAAGGTTTCTTGGGATCTGTTCTGCTAGCAGGTGACCTAACAACTCTTATTCAGACCCCTTTCCTGGTCCTGCTGCTACTCACCCACTCACTGTGGACCTGGGAAGACTCACCATGTCATAGAGTCAGAGGTGTGTTTTCCCACAGCATATAAGACCAGCTGGTTGATGGCCACTAATGGCTAGGGGTTTGCATTTATTTCTTTGTTTTGTTTGATTGAGAAAAGGGTCTCATGTAGCTGTTGCTGATATCAAACTCAATATGTAGCTAAGAATGACCTTGAATTCCTCATCCACTTCCTGAGTATTAGGATTACATACATGAGCCACCACACCTGGCTCAATGATCAACATTAATGGATCAGGAATATGAACCTATTTGAGTTCCCAGATCCAGGTTAGCATCATTCCCACTTGGTTCCCTTCAGACCCAGTGTACCCAGGTACTAGACATGATACCTCAACTTATCACACACTTTCCATTCCTTGCCTGAGGCACCACTAATAAGAGAAATGGGATGTAACCACCCTCTGTGGACATCCAGGGTGTCCAGATCCTCACATGTGATTGAATTTGGATGTCTCTGCCTCCCCCACCAGGCTGGGTCAAGCTCTTCTATGCCTCCCCCACCAGACTGGGAAGGTAGGTCTCCTCTGTGTCTCTTCCTTACATTGGGTGAGGGACCTCTGTGTCTCCTACATCAGACTGGGAGCCCCTGGAAGAACAGCATTAACTTCTCTGTACAGGCATTAGGAAGCTGTCAGCCCAGCAGCTCAGGCCAGGTGGAGTTGGCCCAGGGCTCCAAGCCCTCTCAGGTAGACCAAGCAGAAGAGTCAGGAGCTCTAACCCAGTGAAGCTGGAGTGGTGCACTGGTCTTGATCAAGACTGAGTGGGGTCTCTGCCTCCAAATCCACAGTTCCCCTGTTTTCATCAACTAGCTGAAAATTCCAGTTTCTGAAGAGGCCTTACTACGGTGGCTGGCCCCTCAGCTTCCTGGGGACCAGGCACTGATCTCTAGCTCTGGCACAGCTGTAGGACACTCACCTCAGCCAGTGGTGCCCTCCCCCCTTCCTCTGCTCTGAGCTCTGTGAGTGTCATAAAATAGCCTGCATACTGTCTTCTTGCCATTGTGGGGCATCTCATGGCAAAATTTCCTTATCCCAATTAGAGGGTAAGACAGGGCCCACCCCAGCCTGCTGCCCTCCTGGTTGCTAGCCTCTCCCTCCAGCATCGCACACAACCATGACCAAGTTTGTGTAACAAGCTCAGCTGGATTCCAGGCTGCGTGTCCCTGAAAAACTAGAGAGTAGCTGCAGTAGTGTAGTCCCCACTAAGGCCCTGGGTCACTGCTCCAGCTTAGCCAAAGCCTGACAGGAGCATCATGAACCTTAAGCTTCGACATTCCCATCCACAAAACAGGATCAGGGCCTTCAGAGATTAAAAAAAAAAAGTACTCTTCCCTTCCTATGAGTACCCCAAAGGGTTCCAACTAAACTCCTGTTCTCCACTAGTACACAACTCATATTAGAGCAGACGGAGGTGCCCCCTTATAGGTTATGCCCACAGCTCCTCACTGG